>QNTS01002471.1:179980-197372 GCA_003317085.1 Hucho hucho
GCCTACTGCTAAAGTAATCACTGGAATTCGGTTACTCAGAACTGGCACTATGTAGCCACAGCACAGAGCATCTCTATGCGTCTTCTAGTGATGACTGGGGCAGGCACTTCGACGCGGATTGCTTTTCAGAAGTGATCAAAACTGAACGGGAAAGAAAAAATTACCGGGAAAGCAAAAAATGACAACAGAAATATAGATTTTGGATGAACTATCCCTTTAAATACCAGGAAGGAATTTTAGGAAGGAAGCACCAATCAGGCACTAGAGCCCACAGTAGTGTATGTTCCATACTCTCATTTCCAGTGTGTCCCTAAAGCCAGATATTTCCAGTTCTGACCAAGACAACAATGTGTCTCTACTGGATAAAGATGCTACTGAGGGAGTGACAGAGGGAGACAGAGGGAGACAGAGGGAGAGATGAAAAGCAGGACAGACTGAAACAAGCTGAGCAAGAATCCGAGAAGGCGTTCTGATATCCTCCAATTATCAATCGCCTCCTGACAGTTAAACAGGGAATAGTCTGTGTTAGCCTGCTGTGTGTCCATGTCGGTCCTCTAGCAAGTGATGCCATGCCTGTTAGACTGTTAGACTGCCTGTTGCTATATTTAAATGAGCCATATGAGATGGCAAATCCCGGTAAATGCTAGATAATGCAACACCTAAGGATGCATATGTTTGTGTAGATGTGCATCTTCCGTGTGTACGTTTGATCCATGGCATGTCTTTCCTAATGGTTGAAGGCTTGTAAAGTAGATTAGGGGAGTTGGTAGGGTAAAGTTACCCTGCATTGGCTTTGGGCTTGTGGAGATAATTGGCCCTCGGGGAACCGTGTGTGTTTCCGGAATGTGGTGTGTGTGACAGAGCCTCTCCCAGTTATTAAGAGCGATGAACAAAATTAGGAGGCTCAGCAGCTTCCTTTATGGTGTTTCTTCCTATTGGAGAGTACATTCTCTCTACTATAGCCCTTTCACCCATGTGTAGATTGAGTTATTTTCTGCTTACTGTGCTTTGGGTTACAAGTATGAATAGGTCCCCTGTGCCTCCAATACAACATAAAGGCTTCACAAATCATTTGTCACAATAAAGGTCAATGAAGGAATGATAAAGTTTTATACTGTGTACTGTACTTTGTGTGGCCAACAAGGAAAATGGACAGAATCCTGATATTAATTAAACGCATTAAATAGGTCTGCATGTGCACCTTCAACGGACGGCTGCTTTGAATGGGAATGTCCCTTCTACTCATTCTAATTCTAGGCCTTCTTCAGCCTCCTCTAAACCCAGGAGATTTACTACACATTTGTTTGGGAGGCTGGTGAAATTTGTGAAAGCTTTTCTCTGGTCTGTTATCCTGTACTTTCTCATTCTGCCAGAGTTCTGCCTTTTAATTACAGGCCGGAGAGTGAATCGGGTGTGTGTGTGTGTGTGTGTGTGTGGTGTCTACCAGTGGGAATCTGGACTCAGTTTAAATGAGACTTTGAGAACAAAAGCATTCCTGCATAATGTCACCACACAGTCACAAGTACTCTTATACATCCTGTAAATAGGAAAAAGGCGAACAGAGATGTGTTTGTGTGTGTGTGTGCTTGTGTGTCACTTGGCGTCTGTTCTGTGGTCGCTCATACTTGAAGGGTGTTCTCAAAAGTTGTCAATGCTTATTTTATTTGGCCTGGTAACAGTAACGTGACTATTTCTAATTTGTGATGTGTCACAAGGGTTAAAAGGTTACAGCCTACACCGTCTCAACACCTGATATTGTCTGGATCCTCAACACTGTTTACGCAGTATACATGACAGTTCGTCTCAGATTGACCCGCACAGTGTGCGTTTTAAAAACAACACACCCGTCTTGTACACTATGCTTTGTGTGGATAACGTTTCTATAGCACCTTTCACCGGTGTCATATGCGCTGTGTCCTTTGTGTGTTGGCTTGCTGCTCACGTCTCACATGAATGACATTACCGTGCCAGCTGGGAGGGCTGGCCGGGGTGGACTGAGCATGCTCCAGAAAGGGCTGTCAACCAAGCTCCAGTACACGCCATGGCTGATCCTTATAACGTCATTGATTGGCCAGGGATTCAATGACACTGGTTTGTCAAGTCTGAATTAGGCTGGATGAAATGCATCGGGTCATGTCATTGCATTCACCTATGCCTGCCGTCAAAGCGTTGCTCGCTTTGAGAAGCATTAGGTTGGCTGTTTTTTTTAATGCATCATTCTGGGCTGTTTGCGTTGAAGGAATGTTCCTTTCCTCTCCTCCCTTTATTTGTGCAGTCTTCCCTTCTTTCTGAGGCGGTCCAGATGGAGAGGTGAGGATATGGAAAGAGGCAGAGAGAGATGGACTACTGCTCTCGTTTGTGTGTCTACGATTACCTACCCCCCCCCCCCTTCTTCCTCTGCTTGCTTCGTTTATTCTTCCTCAGTGTTTATCTTTCCACGGGCGGATGAAAGGATGACAAATCTCTCTCTGTCGGTGTCTCTCTCCTCTCTCCTTTTCTCTCTCTTTCTCCCCCTACATGTTCTAAAGACTAGCTTAACACATCTGGTCACTGTTTGAAAGACACTGTTATTCCAGTAATTAAGCTTGAAAAACAAGCAAAATAACCTTTATTTTACACTACACACACACGCACACGCGCACACACACACACACACACACACACACACACACACACACACACACACACACACACACACACACATACACACAGTCTGTGTGTGTGTGTGTGTGTGTGTGTGTGTGCGCACACGCATGCGCTTGTTCATGCACATTTAACTGTGTGTGTGTGTGAGGGTAAGACAGTATTCATATGGAGCTGACTACAGTATGATCAGTGTTTCACTAAGACATCAATCACTACAGACTAGTTGACAGTCCTCCAACCCACAGCTCTCCTGCCCACAGCTCTCCTACCCACAGCTCTCCTATCCACAGCTCTCATGCCCACAGCTCTCTTAGCCACAATCATTTGAACTAAACAGTAGGTTTGTGTGTGTCTTCCTCCGTTTCTGTGATTGGTGTCTCTCTATGTGGTGGCTTGTCTCCCACTAGGCAGCATGTCAGGCTGATCAAACACTCACTGCTCAGTCAGCTGATTACATAGGCTGGCGACCAATCAACCTCTGTCTCCAGACAGACTTACAGAGACTCCACTAGCTACACATCTCTACCTGTGTATGGTGCAACAGCAGGTAACACACTATTGTGCAGAAATTGTACAACTCTGACAATCCCACAGACATTCCCTTTGTGTGAGATCTGCAGAGATAGAGTCTGTGTGAATTGTCTTGTGGTTGAATGAGCTCACTAGACCACTGCTGTAAACTAGCTCATGGGGAAAAGATTTCACCACTGTGAGCCAAACTAGCAGACAACACAGGTATACAGTATTTGTCAGTGTGTGTGTGTGTCATTCTCCATAGTCATAGCCTCCCTTTGCTTGTGATTAATGGAGTGTAAAGGGGTTATGCTGATTCAGTTCGTAACTGTGGCACGATGACAGTCATTACACAGGTGTGTGTGTGTGTGTGTGTGCGTACGTGCGTGTGTCATTCAAACCGAGTAGTTAGACAGACAGTGTGATTGTCCTGCCCTTATTGAGTCATGCCAGCCTGCACACACGAACATGCACAGGCACACAACACAACCATGGCAGACATCTCATCCTAATCACCACACCTATCGTTGTCTAAACACTACAAGAGACAGAGGAGACAGAGGAGACAGAGGAGACAGAGAGAGAGAGGAGAGAGGAGAGACAGAGAGAGAGAGAGAACCACACACCCTCTGTGTGTCCTGAGAGGAATGCCTGTAGGCATGGTGGAACACGGTGGCAGTGTCACAGCCATTTCACACAGCTCACCACCTGCACACACCTAACAAACCAAGCCGCTTTCCGGAAGAGACATAGCGATGTGTTTATTGGTTTGGCGAGGGACAGGCAGACAGACAGCTGAACAGGCTTTATAGGGTTCCACATAAACACCCAACGGTGTGTGTGGTGGGCGTGGGGGGGGCGTGGGGGGGGGGGGGGGGGGGGGGGGGGGGGGGGGGGGGGGGGGGTAGAGAGAAAAGACACTTGTATTATTGGGTTCCCTATAAAGACTGGTGGGATGCTCTCATGGTTAGAACATCGAACATATGACAGTATTCCACTGGGAACTGGATGGCTGTACAGAATGGCTCGCTTTTAAAACCACTTCCCCTGCCAGTTAGAGCGGGAAAGTTAGAGTGAGACTGGGTGTGTGTGTTGCTTGGCTATGATTGCCCATATATGTATGTGTGGATGAATAGTCTTTCTTTAATAAGGGCGTTGATCTAAACTATTTTTACTGTCAACATTAACCGTTTCCTCCTCAACCTGATTGTGTTTAGTAAATATGTCATAGTACGCTGAATCTATGATGTCATACATTTAGCTTTTCTCTCTCTCTTCCTTCCACTCTCACCCAATCTCTCCTCCTTGCTACTTTCCCCATCCCTCCTTTTCTATTTTCTCTCTCTCTCTCTCTCTCCCCCCCTCTCTCTCTCTCTCTCTCTGTCTCTGTCTCTGTCTCTGTCTCTGTCTCTGTCTCTGTCTCTGTCTCTCTCTCTCTCTCTCTCTCTCTGTCTCTGTCTCTGTCTCTGTCTCTGTCTCTGTCTCTCTCTCTCTCTGTGTCTCTGTCTCTGTCTCTGTCTCTCTCTCTCTCTGTTTCTCTCTCTCTGTCTCTCTGTTTCTCTCTCTCTCTCTCTGTCTGTCTGTTTCTCTCGCTCTTGCTCTCTCTCGCTCTTGCTCTCTCGTGCTCTCTCTCTCTCGCTCTCACTCTCTCCCTCTCTGTGTGTGTGTTCAAGTGCCTTAGTCCAGAAAGCTCCCTGCTGGCCGATGGTCAGGTTTATCAAAGCGTGTGTCTCTCAGCAGTACCCCTCTCATCCTGCTGTTACAGCACCAGTGTATGTGTCTTTTCTTACCTTTTCTTTGACTTTCTGATGGTGTGTCTGTTCAGGTATTGTATTTCTGTATGCTCCTTCATAGAAGTCCTCTATGGTGCGTTACTGAATGTGCTTACATTGGTGAGTGACAGTTCCTACAGTGAGACAAGCCTTACATCTTCTTACAGACTGAGACAAACTAACAATGATCATACCACACAAGATAACACATTCAATTAGCAATTTCGAACGTTACCATGCTGGTGAGTGAACACGGGATTCGGGAGATGAATAGAGAAAGAGAGAGGTGGAAAGATGAAGAGAGAGAGAGAGAGTAAATGAGGATGGGCCAGTCCATTGAACTGTACAAACACACACTCTTCTGCCAGTTGTCACGGTGATTGTTCAGCTGTTTTTCTCCAAACAGAGGGAATTGCGCACACACACACACACACTAAACAGAGCGATTTGTCCTGATGTGTTTGGTCGTGTGACTCACAGGATTTGAAAGAGACACAAAAGCACCTCAGCTGGCTGGCTTTTGGGTCTGCATAAACCAACTGAATAGCAAAGCAACAAAAGAAACTCAAGAAGTATATGTGTGCTTGACTTACAAAAGAGAGTCATCTGTAAACTTTTAATACCTAGCTTTTCCAGATGGGCACGGCATCTACTGTCTGTAGTAACCAGCATGTGAGATTGCTCTGGTTGATCTCCAGAGTGGGATACTCCCTAGCTCTCTCTTCTCTTTCCCTTCCTTCCTCTCTCTTTTTTTGTCTCCCTGTGTTACCTGTTCTTACTTATTTTCTCTAGCTCTGCCCCTGTCTCTCTCTCTCACTCTCTCTCTCTCTCTCTCTCTCTCTCCTTCTCTCTCAGTGATGGGGGTTAAGTGCTACGGTTAATAGCAGGCCTAAGTGAAGCCCTCCATAGCGGAAACACAATCTTCTCTCCTTGATTTCTTCTCTCACGCCATCATGTCTCTTTCATTGTTTTAAAAGCCCCGTTGGGAACTAGAGGTAGCCATTTTCCCCCTCTGTTTCTCCTTCTTCTTTTTTCCCTTTGCGGTCTTTCTAACTTACTGGAGTAGTTTAGCCCTGCTATGGTCAGACACAAAACATCAAAAACATCCATATTGCAAAATATCCCATCTCCATTCAACAATAGCAGCGACACACTCCTCAAGCTCAATGATTGAAATCGCATTGATATTCTGTGTTTGTCACGAGTAGTGTGTTATACAAGTGAAATGATTGAAAACCAGTTTTCGAACACAAAGGCCAAGTACCAGAGGCCCTCATATTCCTCTCCTCAATCTGTAGTTTATCTTTCTCCCTCTCTCTCCTCTCATCCGCCATTTAAAGTGTGGCAACCCTGTCAAAACAGAGCTGTTGTTTTGGCCACCCTCTCCTGGTTAGTAGAGAAGAGGAGAAGAAGAGGGATAAATGAAGGATAGCTCTACACTGAATGCCATTTCACATAGAGGAGCTGTGTGTAGGTGTACATGCGCTGGTGAGAGTGGAGTGTGAGCTCTGACTGTTTGCCTTTGGCAAAGAGATAATTTCTCACCGTTGATGTAACCTCGACCGGAATTCAATTTGTGGCCTCACCCCTCCTCTTTTTCAATACTCACACTAACACTATCTCTCTATCTCTCTTGGTAACCCTCCTCTCTGTTTCTCTCTCTCTCAATTCAATTCAATTCAATTTCAATCCTAAGGGCTTTATTGGCATGGGAAACATGTGTTTACATTGCCAAAGCAAGTGAAATAGATAATAAACAAATGTGAAATAAAGTATTAAAAAATTAACAGTAGACATTACACTCACAGGTTTCAAATGTCATATTATGGCTATGTGCAGTGTTTCTCTCCCGCTCTCTCTCTCTCTCTCTCTCTCTCTCTCTCTCTCTCTCTCTCTCTCTCTCTTTCTCTCTAGTAGAGAAAGTAGTATGCAGGTTATATTAAGAGACATGAGAGTAGAGGTGGAGAGTCTTTTCTTACTCGGTGGCAATTTCATCTACTTTCAATTTCCTTAGCCTCTCTCTTTTCTCCCTGACTCCCTCACTCATTCACTCACACAATCATTCCATTCTCTTAATCCCTCCATCTCTTCCTCCCTCTGAGGTGAGGAGAGGACCAGGTTTTGACACACACACACACACACACACACACACACACACACACACACACACACACACACACACACACACACACACACACACACACACACACACACACACACACACACACACACACACACACACACACACACACAGGTGACACAGACAGTAGAGGTCAGTGGCTCAATGTAATCACTTAGAGGGTGTAATTCTATTCATGAGAATATCCCACTCTATCACTTTGTCTCTACGTTTCTCCATCTCTCTGTCTGCCCTCGCTCCTCTCTGCACCTCTCCGGTTCCGGGGGAGACAGACAGTTGGAGAGAGAGAGAGGGAGCGAAAGAGACGGACAGATGATGTGACAGAGATTAGCTAGATAATGATGTCAAGGCCATCCAGTCTGGTCAAGGTGGGAGAAGGTCTAACAACAGTCACACTCTCCTATTAAACCTGTCACACACGCACACACGTGCGCTCACACAACCCCTGGTAAGCTTCCATCAAAGACTGAGGCCTTTGTGTTGTCGTGAAAGTGTGTGTTCGTGTGTAAGGTCAGCAAAACCCACCATGACCCTCTTACAGCCCCACCCTCCCTTGTCATAATATGGCAGACACAGCATATTAACCTAACAGTTGGTCCATTGATCAGTGGATGGGCTTTCAGCTGGATGGATAAATGGACACACACTCTCTCTGAAGCATAATAGGAGGGGTTATTGCTCTGCCTACATTAGAATACGAGCACTTAAAACACTTACAATCTCACTGTCTGATGTTTTATGCAACACTGCTTTTCTTTGAAGGTGTGTGGGGAGGAGTGTGTGTGTGTGGACGTGTTTAACTATAATTGTGGGGACCAGAAGTCCCCACAAGAATAGTAGACAAAATTTGACCAACTGGGGACATTTTTTTAATCCCCACAAGGTCAAATGCTATTTCTAGTGGGTTTAGGGTTAAGGTTAGAGTTAGGGTTAGGAGCTAGGGTCAGTTTTAGGTTTAGGGTTAAAGTTAGGTTTTGGGGTTGAGGTTAGGGTTAGGGTTAGGGTAAGGGTTAGGAGCTAGGGTCAGTTTTAGGTTCAGGGTTAAAGTTAGGTTTTGGGGTTGAGGTTAGGGTTAAGGTTAGGGTAAGGGTTAGGCTTAGGGAAAATAGGATTTTGAATGGAACTGAATTGCGTGTCCCTTCAAGGTTAGTTATACAAGACTGTGTGTGTGTTCATGTGTTCTCCTGGTTTAATTTAAGGCTAGTCGACTGTGACCGGGAAGGATGTGGGGATATTACCCACAATCCCCATCACTAAATCCCAGAACCCCCCCCCCCCCCCTCTCTTCCTGATAAATCACTTCTTCCATAATTCCCCCTGCCTTTTGATTCCTTATCTTATGCTTTATAGGAACGTTATTTCTAGGAGTGTATGTTTTTGTCTTTGTTTAATTCCGGTGATTTGGTACAACTTTGAATAACATATTATGAACATAGACAACCTTTTAACGAGTGATGTTTGAAAGGTTGTTCCTGTTGAATAGTATATATTTTGTATGATTCTCTCGCCTCCTCTTCTGCAGTATGTCGTTGACAGATTGTTTCTTGTAATTGTTGCCATTTGTCATTTGTCATTTCTCTCTGCAATTATACAACTCCTCCCTTTAGTTTTCCAGCTGCCGTTGGTATTAGCTGTGAATGTGCTGTCTCATGAAAGCCTATTTTCTCATAACGCCGTAAAACAACTTGTGTTGTTATTAAGCGTTCCTTGGTTATGATTGATTCTGCGGGCTGATGCAGTGAGGTGCATAGATGGTCGATTAGATAAGGCCATCTGCCTCTTATTCTCCTCCACTGATTAGATTCCTCTCTCTCTGTTTGACATCAAGCCTTTCTCCGAAACAATAGTTCTATCTGACTCTCTGAGAGGGAGGTTATGGAGAATGTCCATGTGAAAATATGGCTTTTACCATGCACAGCTGTGTGTCTTTAATGGCCGGACACACACACACATGCAGATACACATGCACGTAAGCGCACACGTACATGTACACACACACGCACACACACACACACACACACACACACACACACACACACACACACACACACACACACACACACACACACACAGGCATGCATATATATACACATACACACCAGCGGAGACTGGTGGGAGGAGCTTTAGGATGTCGGGTTCATTGCAATGGCTGGAATGGAATAAATGGAACGATATCAAACACATGGAAACCACGTTTTACTCTTCTATTCATTCCATTCCCGCCATTACAATGAGCTCGTCCTCCTATAGCTCCTCCCACCAGCCTCTTCTGACAAACACACACACACACGCGCACACACACCAAAGGGAGTTTTGGACATGCTACAGTGTGATTTGTGTTAGGGTTAAGCTGTAACACCTGTGGATCCAGACCCAGCTCTCGTAACTCAGCATACTGTTGAGTTGATGTGCTTTACACACACACACACACACGCACACACACACATACACACACACGGTTCACCTCCATAACAGTTGTTATTCCTGCCTTGACATCCGTTGGCTGAGCACAAGGCTAAGCCAGGCTTTACCAGGGACACCTGACACAGCCATCCACAGAGTCATGTTGAAGGGGCCCCGGCTGTGTTCTAATGGGGGCATCAATAACACACCAGTTAGACTTTCAACACACTGGCCTGCCACATACTGACCGAGAGGGAGAAGGGGAGGGAGGGATGGAGAGAGAGCGAGAGTGAGAAAGAAAGAAAGAGAGAGGGGGGGGGGGTACTGAGTTTGTTGCCTCTGTGACTCTTTGTGTGTGAGTGTGCGTGCTGGCCTTGTATGCAGTGAATGTACTGCATATTGGGTTTGAGACACACGGCTCTGACAGGCCTCCCTAACCAGGGCTTGAGATAGATGGAGCAGCTGAGAGGAGTGTGTGAACGACAGAACGAGGCGATGGAAGGATGCGCTAACTTTAGACTCCACATGTCCAGACCCCTAAAAACCTGTCCTCAGTGTGTCACCACCTGGTTCCATAAAACACTGTGTGTGCGTGCCGTTTGTATGCACAGTACTAAGGTACAGAGGCGAGTGAGACAAAAATATACCGCCGTTGCCTTTAGTATTTAGTATTTTAGCAAGACCCCCTTTAGCTACAGCCAAAGCTGCAGCTACTCTTCCTGGGGTCCACACAAAGCATGAAACACGACATACTACATAACACCAACAGACAATTACAGCTGAAGGACAGAACTACATAAAATGTCATAATACATAGCATACACATAAATGTAAAATCAAAATACACACTTTCATATTCTTATGCCTTAGCAACCCATGCAACAAGGACTCATAATATATTTTTTTTACAGTTGCTTATTGTAACAATTGCAGATACTGATCCTAATCTCTCAGAACCAGTGGTTCTGAAAACACTAGCGTGAATCTCACAACATTAAGAACCACTCGTGTCCTTGGTTCTCCCAATTGATGTCAATAGATGCTACTGAATGCGTGTGCAACGAAAACGACAATGGAAGTGCAACAATTCCTCCAGCTAAGGCTTCAACCACAGTTTTCACCCTAGCAACCGTGCCATTCAGCCCATAAATGAGCTACTGATGGAGTTTCCTCTCTGCTAACACTTCAATTTAGTCTTTAACTTCAACACGGTTGTTGAAGTGTCCTCCAGGTAAAGTTTCAATTGAATCCTTCACTTGCGCATATGTGGACTCTTTAGGAATCCAGCACACAGATTGTGGCTTCTCCAAAGTCAATTGAATCCTTCACCTCAGCAACCATGGTGGAGTTTTCTCCAACTAACGTTTCAATTGAATCCTTCACTTTAGCTACATACATGGGCTTCTTGGAGATCCATCACTCCAATTTGTTCAATAAATTTAACAGTCATCGTTATCATCAGACGGGGTTCACTTATGTCATTCGCCGTGTATAGTGTGTAGAAGAAGTAAACCAAATATTTGCCGTGTTACAGTCTACCGCCCATAAAGGGTTAACAGGTTTATTGCAACGTGTTACAGTCTAGCGTCCGTAAAGGGTTAACAGGTATATTGCAACGTGTTACAGTCTAGCGTCCGTAAAGGGTTGACTGAGGTACTGTATATTGCAACGTGTTACAGTCTACCGTCCGTAAAGGGTTAGCTAAGGTACAGTGCGTCCCCCTGATATGGCGTTTCCTCCGGTTCTCTTATGACGTTTCCTCCAGTTTTCTTACGGACTTTTCCCTCCAGTTCTCTTATGGGTTTTCTCCAGTTCTCGTGAAACTTGTTCTGCATTTCCATTTTTTGTCCCCGCACCCAACTCCCACCCAGCAGCATCCACTAGTCACACACCAAATACTAAAACACTTTCAGAGACGTCAATAAAACGTTTGTCTACTGTCTAACTGACCAGCAGGCTGACCATGCTATCATAAGGAGCAGGATGGCCTTACTCTACTGAGACTTTGCTTACAAATGTTTTCTCTGAGCATGCCCAGATATCCTGATACTAAGGGGACGTCTTATCTTTAACTTCTTATCCAAACACCAGATGTGCTCAGGAGGGAGACGCTACAGCTATTTACGTCAGAGGCATTATGCTGCGAGGTGCTGTTTTATTTGTTTTTTTAAAGATACTTTTGCTGCTTGCTTGAGTGATTTGAGACGGCAGGGAGTTCAATGCTATCGTGGCTCTATATATTACTGTGCGTTGCTTTGAATTTTGGCTTTAGGGACTATGAAGAGACCTTTAGTAGCGTGCCCTATGAAGAGACCTTTAGTTGCGTGCCCTATGAAGAGACCTTTAGTTGTGTGCCCTATGAAGAGACCTTTAGTTGCGTGCCCTATGAAGAGACCTTAAGTTGCATGCCCTATGAAGAGACCTTTAGTAGCATGCCCTATGAAGAAACCTTTAGTAGCATGCCCTATGAAGAGACCTTTAGTAGCATGCCCTATGAAGAGACCTTTAGTAGCATGCCCTATGAAGAGACCTTTAGTTGCATGCCCTATGAAGAGACCTTTAGTTGCATGCCCTATGAAGAGACCTTTAGTTGCATGCCCCTTGAAGAGACCTTTAGTTGCATGCCTTGTTGAGTACGAATGTCTGTCAGAGCTGTATGTTAGTTGATTGAATAGACAGTTTGCAGTTTTTAACACATTCATATTTCTAACAAAAACAAGAAGTGATGCAGACAAGCTCTTCTCTACTTTGAGCCAGGAAAGGTCAGCATGCATTTTGTTGACACTAGCGCTCTTGGAACATTGCAGGGAAAGATGTGCTGTTCTGTTTTGAGACAGTTTTAGCTTTATTGTTTGCAGCACCAGACCATATTACCTGGGAGTAGTGAAGATATGATCAAACTAGAGCCTGTTTGGTCAGTTGTGTTGTTAAGAATGCTGAGCTCCTCCTTGTCACAGACAGACCTCTCCCCATCTCGACAACAATTTCATCAATATGCCTTGACCATGACAATGTACAGTCTAAGGTGACACCAAGAAATTTAGTTTCCTCAACTGGTTCTATAACCATATTTTTTTCATAACCAGATCCAGCTTAGTTCTTGAGCTTAAGGAATGATTTGTACCAAATACTATACTCTTAGATATATTCAGGACTAGTTTATTGAGGGCCACCCATTCTGAAACTAACTGGAACTCTTTGTTTAGAGTTCCAGACGTTTCACTATCTGTGGCCGCTGTGTATAGGGTTGAATCATCACCATACATAGACACACAGGCTTTGTTTAAGACTAGTGGTAAATCATGAGTAAAATAGAATACAGTAATTGGCCAGGACAGCTGCCTTGTGAAATTCCACACTTTACATGTATTACTTTAGAGAAGCTTCCATTGAAAAAAACCCATCTGTGTTCTATAAGATAGATAGCTTTTGATCCACGATATGGCAGAGGGTTTAAAGTCATAACACATACGTTTTTCCCGCTAACAAATGATGGTCAATAATATCAAATCTAACAGTACAGCTCACCTCATCTTCTTATTATCCATTTCTTGCAGCCAATCATCAGCCATTCGCTTCAGTGCAGTACATGCAGAATGCACCTCTCTATAGGCATACTGAAAGTCTGTTAATTCACATCAGAGAGAAATTACATTGTATCTGGTCAAAAACAGTTATTTCCAAAAGTTTGCTAAGAGCCGGCAGTAAACTTGGTCTGCTGTAAACCATAAAAGGGCTTTTTACCTGAGCTCTGTTGGCGTTGCGGTTCCTCCACCTCATCACTGGCTCAGATATTCTCTATCGTTCACCCTCAATTATCCACTCTCTTTTAGATGACCAATCTTTTCAATTCCAACCCCATACGTCCTTTCGTTTAACCTCAAACATAAAATGTCTCAAATGTAGACAGAAAAAAGGGAGACAACGCTCTCCATATCTAATTCAGATCAAATGTTATTCCTCACATGCTTTCTAAACAACCGATGTGGACTTATAGTGAAATGTTTACTTACGGGCCCTTCCCAACAACGCAGAGAGAAGGAAAATAGAGAAATAATAGAAAAGTAAAACACGTAATAATAGATGCACAATGAGTAACTATACCAGCACCAGTACCGAGTCGATGTGAAGGGGTACGAGGTAATTGAGGTAGATATGTATATATAACTAGGAATAAAGTGACAGATAGTAAACAGTAGCAGAAGCGTATGGGATGAGTCAAAAAGGTTTGTGCAAAAAGGGTCAGTGCAGATTGTCCGGGTAGCTATTTAGTTAACTATTTAACTAACTATTTAGCAGTCTTCTGGATTGGTGGTAGAAGCTGTTCAGGATCCTGTTGGTTCCAGACTTGGTGCATCGGTATCGCTTGCCATGCGGTAGCAGAGAGAACAGTCTGTGACTTGGGTGGCTTTAACAATTTTTAGGGCCTCCGTATAGAGGTCCTGGATGGCAGGGAGCTCGGCCCTAGTAGTGTACTACCCTCTGTAGCGCCTTGTAGTCGGATGCCAGGCATATGCCATACCAAGTGGTGATGCAGCCAGTCAATATGCTCTCAATGGTGCAGCTGTAGGATCTGAGGGCCCATGCCAAATCTTTTCAGCCTCCTGAGGGGGAAGAGGCGTTTTCGTGCCCTCTTCACGACTGTGTTGATGTGTTTGGACCAAGAAAGATCCTTAGTGATGTGGACACAGAGGAATTTGAAGCTCTCGAGCCGCTTACTTCAGGCCCGTCGATGTGAATGAGGGCGTGCTCAGCCCTCCGTTTCCTGTAGTCCACAATCAGCTCATTTTATCTTGCTGACGTTGAGGGAGAGGTTGTTATCCTGTCAGCACACTGCCAGGTCTCTGACCTCCTTATAGGCTGTATCATCATCGTCGGTGATCAGGCCTATCACCATCGTGTTGTCTGCAAACTGAATGATAGTGTTGGAGTCATGCACGGCCACGCAGTCGTGGGTGAACAGGGAGTACAGTAGGGGACTAAGCACGCACCCCTGAGGGGCCCCCGTGTTAAGGGTCAGCGTGGCAGATGTGTTGTTGCCTACACTAACCACCTGGGGGCATCCTGTCAGGAAGTCCAGGATACAGTTGCAGAGGGAGGTGTTCAGTCCTAGGGTCCTTAGCTTACTGGTGCGCTTGGAAGGCACTATGGTGTTGAACGCTGTAGTCAATGAACAGCATTCTCACGTAGGTGTTTCTTTTGTCCAAGTGGGAAAGGGCAGTGTGGAGTGCAATAGAGATTGCCTCATCTGTGGATCTGTTGGGGCGGTAAGCGAATTGGGTCCAGGTTGTCTGGGATGATGGTGTTGATGTGAGGCATGACCAGCCTTTCAAACCACTTCATGGCTACAGATGTGAGTGCTACGGGTCGGTAGTCATTTAGACAGGTTACCTTGGCGTTCTTGGGCTCAGGGACTATGGTGGTCTGCTTGAAACATGTTGGTATTACAGATTGGGTCAGGGACAGGTTGAAAATGTCAGTGAAGACACTTGCCAGCTGGTCAGCTCATGCTTTGAGTACGTGACCTGGTATTCCATCTGGCCCTAGCTGGCCAAAGTTCAGAAGTTCAGGACCCCATAGAGTAAGATGTGAACAGATTGTAATTTCTGCCCCCCAAGACCTGACCTAGCGCCCTCCTTCCCTCTCCTTCCCCTGGTGTCTGATCTGAACCAGGCCAATTACTAGCTATGGATCACAAGTTCCAATCAGGGCTGGTTGTCATTGAGGTCATGTATTGAGGTACTGTGGAGATATTCTGGAGACTTTTGGGGGACGTTTTTTCTCATTCAATGAGGGCGGTACAAGGCCAAAAGAGCTCAGAATTTTGGGTATGATTATAGTGAAAATCAGTGGGGTGACACACACACAAATATGCAGGCACGTGTACACACACGCACACACACACTTTTGGCTCATGTTCATATCTCTGCTTTTCCTTTATAATGAGACTGTGTTTTCTCTGCTTTGAAACTCCCACTGATATGTTAGTGAGGAGCAAACAGACTGGAGATACAGCAATGAAGTATTATTATTCTTTGCTACAAGGTAATCTTGGGTATTATCAACAGTAAAAGAGTCTCAAATGCTTTACTGCAGCATAATGTAAATGATGGTACTGCTGTCATACTGTTGGTATTTCGAATAGTATTGTAATTCCACCCCACAGATTACAGTGCCGTACCATATTTTTGCACCGCCAAAAACACATTTTGACCAATAGTGTGTGCATGGTATTGTTGTTTCTGGTTCATTTACAGTGCCTTGTAAGAGACTATATTTGTTGCACCTGTGAGTGAGAATGCTGTACCAATTTAACTCTCATGTGGTTATAGTGCCCCATCAATTTGTATAGGGGACAGATTGGAATGGCAGCAAGTCGTGCACCTTAAACGGTTGAGCCTTTTGCCATGTCCTGACAGTTTGGAAGCCTTCAGAAGTACAAGTGATATAAAACACCAGATATTCATTAATATACTGTAGCAGCCAGCCTGCTTACACCAATCTCTTGTAGTTACAGTGAAATACTGTGAAATACAAACCCCTCCCCTCAATGAATTGAATTAATTAATCCATTCATTCATTTCAATTACGGTAGCGTAGCATTTACTCTTTTTAAAAGTATAATCCAGTCAAAGTTACCATATTGTGCTATGTATCATTACACAGTACTTGCTTTGATACCGTATTTATATTCAGTAGGTGTACTGTAATATGAAATACAGAATGGTACTTGCCACGAGCTGCCTGTAAGCTACTGTCAAATTCACAGTAACCCCTTTACCGTGTTTATAACCTACTGCTGTGGGCCTCTTACTCACTATTTAACCCCCCCACACACAACCCTGACAGACTCTCTGCAGGAGGTTGACCTTAAAACAGCATTTAGCAAACACTCGCATGCAGGCGTTCATACAGGCACACACACACCAAAACGGAAGCTTCTACAGGAATGAGGAATTAGTAGTGAGGTGCAGGTGTCAGCCCCCCCCACTGACGATAACGCCGTTTATCCTACAGGAGTTATGACTGTCCCTCTGACCCTGTCACCACACTCACACCAAAGGCAGAGGGACACACAGTGCCCTTCTGGAATGTCACAGGGACTGCTAAAGCTCTCCGTGCCGCTCGCCCTCTTTCTCTGTCCGACCTCTCCGTCTGTCCTACGTCACGTCCAGGGGATGAGGTGGCAGTCTCCATCTCCCTCTCTCTTTCTCTCCCTTCTCTCCGGTGGATGTTCTCTCTGTTCCACAGCTGCTTTTAGCAGACGGTGCTCTCACAATACGACCTATATGCATTTACTCATTGTGCCTCTCTGAGGAAGGTGTACACACATGCGCGTGCGCGCACACACACACTCAAATGAGACATCTTGGGAGGAGACACAGTCGTACATTACCAGACGGTGCTGCCGTGTGTGTAGGGACCAGTGCTACTGTTACCAAGCACTTCCATCATCTCTAAATCACCATCTGCTTTTTACAAACACAGCTTTTGAACACTCAACATATGCCAAGGATATTATCTCTGCCTGTAGTTGTGGCTTCGTGACAAGCTGAGCTGTGGCATAATCGTGGATTTGAAAGCTTTGTTGAATTGTCATGTGGGGTGACAGTCTTCTAAGTGTTCGTCTGTCGGTTTACAACATTGTTCCTGTTTTATCTTTAGTCCCTCAGATTGCTTTACCTCCTGTTATTCTTCCAACAGCTTCACTACCAAACGTGTGCGTTTTGGACATAGTAGGAGCAGTTCAGTTGTGTTAAGTGTGACCAACCTCCACACAACATTTCGAGCGAGGCCTGTGCCATCCTAAATAGGAGTTGGATGTATAGGCCGGCCACAGCCAGAGTATGTCAGCTTTAAATCACTGATATGGCCGCACCCATAAACATATAACTGTTATTTCCCTGCAGAATAATGG
>QNTS01002472.1:21165-40736 GCA_003317085.1 Hucho hucho
CAAGCACACCACAAGTCTCTGTGGCGCAATTGGTTAGCGCGTTAGACTGTTAATCTAAAGGTTGGTGGTTCGAGCCCACCCAGGGACGAGAGTTTTCACTTTGTAGTGCTCTGTGATGTGAATGTGACATCCTGGACTTGTAATGAAATTCCCTGTGATGTTGTCCTGCTGAGGGTCTATCCCAAATCAAGCTACTTTAGTGCAATCAGTAACCGCGTTAGACTGTCAATCTAAAGGTTGGTGCTTCGACCTCACCCAGGGATGACATTTTTCAGATTGTAGCGATGTGAAAAGACCCATCCTAACTTGTAGTGATCTTCCATGTGACTTTGGCCTGCTGAGGGTCAATATAGCCACAAGTCTCTGTGGTGCAATTGGTTAGACTGTTAATCTGAAGGTTGGTGGTTTGAGATCACCCATGAACGATATCTTTCCATTTCTACTGTTGTGGAAAGACCTTCCTGGACTTACAGTAAGCTTGCTTTTGACCTGCTGTGTTTCCTGTTGTCACATTTTATTGGTGTGTTGTTGAACATGAAAGATGACAAGTTACTATACCTAGTGGAAATCTTTAGCCAGCGCGGTCGATAGAAAATGCATTTCACAGGGAAAACCTGTGCCTTACCTTTTGTAGAACTTCTGCAGAGGGCTTCCTAAGTGTCCAACGAAGACAATCCATGGGTATTTGGTTAGAAAAAGTAATTTATTATATCCTTAAATCTCCGTTTGGTTGGCACCTTGTGTTCAGAAAATCCAACGTGAAGTGAACGCGTTCATTTAAACCTATAAACTTTCCCTCAACAAAACAAAAAACAATTAAAATGCAACCTTGCTTATCTTTTATGAATAAAAGTGATAATCTTTCACTTGGATGGTCACCTAAACGTTATATAAGTCAAATAAAGTGGACCGCTCAGCCAAACGTGCGCCCAAAAACTTGCAACTGAAAAAGAGCTCCCGTCACTAAAACCTCTACTTATTGAAGACAATGGTTCCGATTGCCTTCAAACTTCAGTGTCCTGGTATAAATACTTTTCAATAGGCAGTCTCTCTAAGTGAGCCATAAGCCACCAGAATGCAATTTCCGGATGGAATTTTCTCTGGTTTTTGCCTGCCAAATGAGTTCTGTTACACTCACAGACAAAATGTTAACACTTTTGGAAACCTCAGTGTTTCCTATCCAATAGTACTAATTATGCGCATATCCTATTTTCTGAGCCTGAGTGGAAAGCATTTTACTTTAGGCACGCCAGACTCCAAAACCGACCCCTCAGCTGCTCATCCCCAACAAGTTAAGGAGCAGCAAGGTGCGCTGGGGCGCTAGCGCCCCTCTCCCGACACTACGAGGTGAAATGCAAGGCACCAAATTCAAAATCCAAAAGTTGAATTATTAAACATGCATCAATATACAAGTGTTTCATAGTCAGCAAAAGCTCTGCTTCTTGGCAATATCACAGTGTTGTCAGATTTCAAAAAGGCTTTACGGTGAAAGCACCACATTTGATTGTTTGAGGGTAGCACCTAACATATTTTTGCCATTGCCATAATTTCATAAGCCTCCACGGTTCACAGAAAACACATTTCACAGCGAAAACAAATCAATTACCTTTTGAAGAACTTCTGCTGAGGGCTTCCAAAGTGTCCAACGAAGACAATCCATGGTTCTTTTGTTAGAAAAAGTAATGTATTATATCCATAAATCTCAGTTTGGTTGGCGCGTTATAATCAGAAGAAAAACAGCGTTGACTCCTCCATTGAAACGTGAAGAGAACTCGTTCAATTTATACCTATAAACTTGTCCAAGAACAATCAAACATCATTGTAAATGTATCCTTAGGAACACTTTTATGTATAAATAGCATAATACTTCAACCGGAATATAAACTGGGCGATAAGAAAGGAAAAAACAAAAGAACGTGCCTGCCGGGAGCGCGCATTTACTTATAAAGGACATCTGTGGGGGCACTTCCTTATTCCTCTTCTTCTCTGCTCTAAAAGCATCTAAAATGAATCCAAACACTTTCTCGAGACTGTTGACATCCAGAGGAAGAAATAGGTACTGCATTCATATGCCCTTCTAAGGGCATTTTCACAAGGGAGGGGTTCCAAATGAGGCAATGTGTCAAAACCACTTTTTCCAGGACAGAAATTCCTCGGGGTTTCGCCTGCCATATCTGTTCTATTTTACTCACAGACAAAATGTTAACACTTTTAGAGAATTCAGAGTGTTTCCTATCCAATGGTACTAAATATGTGCATATACTATTTTCTGGGCCTGAATGGGAGGCATTTTACTTTGGGCACGCCAGGGTCTCCAAAACGGTCACCTCGTGCGCTGCTCCCTAAGAAGTTAACTAGGCTTTTGAAGACTTTAGAAAGACAGGGCAGGATGGATATAGGTCTATAACAGTTTGGGTCTAGAGTGTGACCGCGGCAGCTTTCCAATCTTTAGGGATCTCGGACGATACGAAAGAGATGTTGAACAGACTGGTAATAGGGTTTGCAATAATTTTGTCGGATAATTTTAGAAAGAGAGTTTCCAGATTGTCTAGACCAGATGATTTGTTTGGGTCCAGGTTTTGCAGCTCTTTCAGAACATCTGCTATCTGGATTTGGGTGAAGGAGAAGCTTGGGAGGCTTGGGCAAGTAGCTGTGGTGGTTGTGGAGCTGTTGGCCGGGGTTGGGGTAGCCAGGAGGAAAGCATGGCCAGCCGTAGAGAAATGCTTCTTGAAATTTGCGATTATCGTGGATTTATCGGTGGTAACCGTGTTACCTAGCCTCAGTGCAGTGGGCAGCTGGGAGGAGGTGGTCTTGTTCTCCAAGGACTTTACAGTGTCCCAAATCTTTTTGGAGTTAGAGCTACAGGAAGCAAACTTCTGTTAGAAACAGCTAGCCTTTGCTTTTTTGACTGACTGCGTGTATTGGTTCCTGACTTCCCTGAACAGTTGCATATCGCGGGGACTATTCAATGCTATTGCAGTCGGCGACAGGATGTTTTTGTGCTGGTCAAGGGCAGTCAGGTCTGGAGTGAACCAAGGGCTATATCTGTTCTTAGTTCTACATTTTTTAAAAGGGCATGCTTATTTAACCTCTAGGGGATCATTGCACGACTTGACCGTTTTGGAGAGCCTGACGTGCCCAAAGTAAAATGCCTCCCATTCAGGCCCAGAAAATAGGATATGCACATATTTGGTACCATTGGATAGGAAACACTCTGAATTTTCCAAAACTGTTAACCATTTGTCTGTGAGTAAAACGGAACGGATATGGCAGGCGAAACCCAGAGGAATTTCTGTCCTGGAGAAAGTGGTTTTCACAGAGTGCCTCATTTGGAACCCCTCCCTCATGAAAATGCCCATAAAAGGGCATATGAATGCAGTACCTATCGCTTCCTCTGGATGTCAACAGTCTCGAGAAAGTGTTTTGATTCTGTTCAGATGAAACAGAGCAGAGAAGAAGAGGAAATAAGGAAGTGTCCCTTTGGAATTCTATAGGACTGGACGCGCGCTCTCGGGAAGCGCGCACTGTGTTTTTTACCGTCTTTAGAGCTCAATTTATATTCCGGTTGATTTATTATAGTAAATATACGTAAAAGTGTTCCTAAGGATACATTTAAAATGATGTTTGATTGTTCTTGGACAAGTTTTTAGGTTTAATTTGAATGAGTTCTAGTCACGTTTCAATGGAGTAGTCGACGCTGTAGTTTCTGATTATAAAGCGCGAACCAAATGGAGATTTATGGATAAAATACATGACTTTTTCTAACAAAAGAACCATGGATTGTCTTCGTTGGACACTTAGGAAGACCTCAGCAGAAGTTCTTCAAAAGGTAATTGATTTGTTTTCTCTGTGAAATGTGTTATGTGTGTGCCGCGCTGGCTAATGAATTCATGGCTATGGGAAAAGTATGTGAGGTGCTACCCTCAAACAATCAAATGTTGTGCTTTCGCCGTAAAGCCTTTTTGAAATCTGACAACACTGTGATATTGCCAAGAAACAGAGCTTTTGATGAGTATGGAACACTTGTATATTGGTGGATGTTTAATAATTCAACTTTTGGATTTTGAATTTGGCGCCTTGCATTTCACCTGGTAGTGTCGGGAATGGGGCGCTAGCGCCCCAGTGATCCCTAAGAAGTTTTTAAGATGGTGAGGAAATTACTTTTAAAGAATGACCAGGCATCCTCGACTGACAGGATGAGGTCAATATCTTTCCAGGATACCCGGGCCAGGTCGATTAGAAAGGCCTGCTCGCAGAAGTGTTTTAGGGAGCGTTTGACAGTGATGAGGGGTTGTTATTTGGCCGCAGACCCATAGCGGATGCAGGCAATGAGGCAGTGATCGCTGAGATCCTGATTAAAAACAGCAGAGGTGTATTTGGAGGGCAAGTTGGTCAGAATAATATCTATAAGGGTGCCCATGTTTACGAATTTGGTAATTTCAAGTAATTTCAAAAAGGCTTTACCGCGAAAGCACAACATTTGATTGTTTGAGGATAGCACCCCACATATTTTCCACATTAGCATAAATTCATATCCAGCGTGGGTCACACAAAACCCATATAAGAGCTAAAAAATATCACTTACCTTTCGAAGAATTTCTGCTGAGGGCTTCCCAAGTGTCCAACGAAGACATCCAATGGTTCGTTTGTTAGAAAAAGTCATTTATTATATCCATAAATCTCCGTTTGGTTGGCGCGTTATGATCAGAAAATCGACCGTTGAGTCACCCATTGAACTGTGAAGAGAACACGTTCAAATTATACCTATAGACTTTCTACAAACAAATCAAACATAATTTTTAATGTATCCTTAGGTATCCTTTTATGTATATTTACTGTAATATTTCAACCGGACGATAACGTGAACGATAGGAAAGGAAAATAAAGTGGTGCGCGCTAACAATCTCGCGCCCGTCAAACATTGTAAACAAAAGTGGTCCCCTGACTACATTCTCTTCCTATCCGTTCTGCTTAGAGCTAGACCTTCCAGACTCTGTATAAAGACTGTTGACATCTAGTGGAAGCCATAGGTACTGCAGTCTCAGTCCTACATAACATTGTATGCAATAGGCAGCTTGGAGAAAAAGGTCATCTACAAAAAAAACTGCAAATCCGGATGATTTTTCCTCAGGTTTTTGCCTGCTATATCAGTTCTGTTATACTCACAGACATTATTTTAAAACTTCAGAGTGTTTCCTATCCAATAGTACTAATTATTTTACTTTGGGCACGCCAGACTCTCCAAAACCGTCACCTCTGCTGCCGCTCCCTAAGAAGTTAATGGCTATTTCCTCTTTCTCTACCGTACCATATCTCTATTCCGAGTCACTGAGCTTCCTACTTATGAAGAGAATAGGCATCTCGGCTTCGCCTTCACCCTGAGCCAGGATGGCCCTTTTAGCGACTGGAAGGTGTTTTTCCGTCTCTTCCTTCCACGCTACACGGTTTGGAAGGTTTTTCTTGATGAGATTTGTCAGGGGGTAGCAATGGTGGCATATCCAGGGATGAAACAACGATAATATCCCTTTATTCTCACGAAGGCTCGGTAGTCCCACTTGGTCTGGGGCCGAGGCCAGTCCCTACGGGCTTGGGGACCAGGACTATGTGACTGGACCACTTGCTCATAGATTGCTCGATCACCCCCATCCTTAGCATCTCACCTACCTCGTTCTTAGCGATGGCTCAGCGGGCCTCGGGAATCCGGTATGGCCGGATATGCACCTTTTTGCCTGGCTCGGTGTGGATATGGTGAAACAGGACCTATGTTTGTCCTGGGGAGGAAGAGAATACCCTGCTGAATTGCATAACCAGCTTGTCTAGGTGTCTTGACTGTTCCGGCAAGAGATTTTGGCCACGGCGTACCTGTGGAGGGGCCTCCTTTTTTTCCTTGTCCTCCACTGCCATCCAAAGCCACACCCTCCTGTCTTTCATGGTACTTCTTCAGCAGGTTGACATGATAGAGTTGGGCCTACTTCCTCCTGTCGGGTTGATTGGTGCGGTAATTGACCGGTGAGACCCTCTCCGTTATCTCGTAGGGCCCCCTCCACTGCGCCAGCAAGCGGTGTTCGGCTGTGGGCACGAGTACCATCACTTTCTCTCCCACTGCGAACTCCCTGGGTGTCGCCGTTTTATCATAGGCATTGGACTTGAGTCTGTTGCGCCTTCTCCATATGCTCCTTTACTATGGGCCAGACTGCCGACAGTCGGTCCCGCATCAGGGTAACATGTTCTATCGTCAACCGGAATGGGCAGGGTTGGGCCTCCCAAATCTCCTCGTCGAGGAACCCTAGACATGGTCTGCCGTACAGCAATTAGAACGAGGAAAACCCTGTGGACGCCTGTGGTACTTCCGTCTCTGGAAAAACTGGGACACAACTCTTCTCAACATGCTTTTTATTGTCTTGTTCAGGCATTCACACAAACCGTCTGTCTGTGGATAAAATATGCTTGTGCATATCTGTTGAACTTGGTATAACCGACACAGGTCCTTCATCAACCGGGACATGAACGGGGTTCCCTGGTCGGTCAGTATCGTCTTGGGAAGGCCCACCCAGGAAAATAGCATGAACAATTCCTTGGCGATTCCCTTTGATGACATGTTGCGAAGGGGTATGGCCTCCGGGAACTTGGTAGCGTAAACTACGACAACCAGGGTGTACTCGTGCCCTCTGGCAGATTTTGGGAGGGGTCCCACGAGCTCCATAGCTATGGGAAAAGGAATCAAAGGATTACGCAGGTGTGGCCATGTGGCTGTACACTGACATTGATCACACGTCCTACAATAACCTGGCTACATCTCGGGTGACACGGGGCCAATAGAACCTCTGCATGATTCTGTTGATCGTTTTGTCCCGTGCCAGGTGTCCTCCTAGGACTTGGGAATGGACTAGCTGCGTCCCGTAGGTCTGGGTCTCTATTCTGAGCAGTTCCAAACTGTCCCTTTAATTCTTGGGGCAGGTTGACCTCTGTAGAGGGGGGTGAAGGTTGTTTCCAATACCCGTCAGGGGTGCCCGAGGAGAATCCCTTTCATGTTCCCTCCTCTTAAGGTGCTTCAAACATATCCCTTAGCCTCTGGTCGCTCCTTCTTTCCTCCGTCGTGCGCAACTCTTTGCAGGTGTCTTCATCAGAGGTTTCCTGGAATAGCTGTCTGAGGCGTTGGGTCTGTATTTCTTCCTCTGCTCCAGATGACGAGGCCAAGGCCACGTTCCCTTGTAGGGCTACTACCTCGGGCTTGAACTTTTCTTTCTCTGTTTTCCTGCCCCCCTGTGGTGGGCCAGACCTTGGCGTGTGATAGTGAGACATGATGCGTAAAGTTGTCTGCCGAAGCTCCTTATATAGGGGACAGCCTCTCCCGATCAATAATGGCACCTTCAGCTGGGGTACTATCCCCGCCCTGACTCTACACCTTCCTTTCGGGGTGAGAATGGACAGACTCACGGTGGGGTAATAGTGGGTGTCTCCATGGATACAGGACACGGCTACTTTGTCTGGTAGAAGTGTTGCTGTGGTCACCATCTGCTCCTCCACTAATATAACCATACTTCCTGAGTTGAGAATCGCTACCACATCTCGTCCTTCTATTCGAACCGGAATCTCTGGGGCTGGGGCTATTTCTGCAAACCAACAGGGGCGATCCTGTTCTCTCGTATAGGGACGTGTGGGGACCAGCAGTGGCGACTCTGTGGGCATGGACTCGTCATTTCTGGGACATTGTGGGGTGTAATGATACAGAGACTGGCATTTATAGCACCGACCCTGTTGTGTGGGTGATGACTTCTCCCCAGTCAGGATAGGATTTGGTAATTTTGGTGGCGGATGTGCCGGGGTTGTTCGGGGAACAATCTTGGTAGTGTCCTTCCAGTCCTCCTCGCCCCCTTTTAAACATTCATCAATATACAAGTGTTGCATAGTCATCAAAAGCTCTGCTTCTTGGCAATATCACAGCGTTGTCAGATTTCAAAAAGGCTTAACGGCGAAAGCACTACATTTGATTGTTTGAGGGTAGCACCTCCAATATTTTTTCCATTACCATAAATTCATAAACCATCGCGGTTCACACAAAACACATTTCACAGCGAAAACAAATCAATTACCTTTTGAAGAACTTCTGCTGAGGGCTTCCCAAGTGTCCAACGAAGACAATCCATGGTTCTTTTGTTAGAAAAAGTCATGTATTATATCCATAAATCTCCATTTGGTTGGTGCATTACAGCGTCCACTCGCCCATTGAACCGTGAAGAGAACTCGTTCAAACTATGCCTATAAACTTGTCCAAGAACAATCAAACATCATTGATAATGTATCCTTAGGAACACTTTTATGTATATTTAGTATAATATTTCAACCGGAATATAAACTGGGCGATAGGAAAGGAACAAACCACAGCGCGCGCAAGCCAGTGAACGCGCATTCTCTTCTGTTTACTTCTCTGTGACCACTTCCTAATTCTTCTTCTATTACCATCTAGAGCAACTAAACAGAATCAAAACACTGTCTAGAGACTGTTGACATCCAGTGGAAGCAATAGGTACTGAAATCTTACTCCCTTATATGGGCATTTTCATAAGGGAGGGGTTCAAAATGAGGCAATGTGTCAAAATCACTTTTTCCAGGACAGAAATTCCTCGGGTTTTTGCCTGCCATATCCGTTCTGTTATACTCACAGACAATATTTTAACACTCTTAGAAACTTCAGAGTGTTTCCTATCCAATAGTACTAATTGTGCATATATTATTTTCTGGGCCTGAGTGGGAGGCATTTTACTTTGGGCACGCCAGACTCTCCAAAACCGTCACCTCGTGAGCTGCTCCCTAAGAAGTTAACAACTCCTACATAGATCAGTACGTTTCCACGGCCTGGGCTATGTTGTCTGCCGACGAGGGGTTTGTTTTCCTCACAAAGTCCATGGGTAATTCCCTCAATCTTGTCCATGACGAGAGTCTCTACAACCTGTCCTACTCCCTTTCCGGGTTCCAGCCACTGCTTTGTGTGTTGTATGAGCACAACGATCTGTGCCCACACGGGTGGGTCTGCCATTTAGGTCCATTGATGGAACTTTACGACTCTATCTCGGGGAGTCAGCCGGTTAAAAGAGGGAATAACGCACTTGCCCATTCTGTTGGGGGCCACTCTTCCAAGGTGGCCGTCCTTTCGAACGTCATGATGAAAGCCTCAATAACATCCTCCTTTGAGAGGCGAGGTAAGATAGCGTGAGCAGCCGCTCTCGGCTTCACTCTAGTTTCTTCTCGCCGGCTCAGCTGTCGTTGCGTGAGTTCTATGGTTTTCTGCTGTGCCGTGATCAACTGTTGTAGTAGAACGTTATCCATCTTCCTTGTATTGTTCCTCTGTGTTTAAAGGTAGCTTCTCGTTTTCCTTTCTTATATCCTCATGTAACTCGGCCACCTTGTGCCCGCATTCTCCACCGATGTGAGCGGACCAAGTATTTTTGTGTGTTGCTATAAAGTGGAAAGGTGGAATAAACGAGTCGGGAGCAGGTTTTTCAGTTATAGAACAAAGTTCTTTATAGAGGTATCTTCTCTTCTCCAACATGCCCCAAAAAGGATGATCTCACAAGGATAACACAAATCTTCATCTTTTCAGGAATAAGGAAAACAAGGTGAGTAACTTTTAACTCTATCATAAATCACGGGTGTGTCACCGTCTTAACTATATGTTCTTGGAGAGCTCATTTCTGGTGGTGCCATTCCCAAGTGGTGGTCCGTTCCTTTCTTCTGTCGTCTGTCTGGTAAGTCATCCGTTTGGAGAATCAACACGTCCCTTTTCCATTGAGCTCTCCTTGCTACTGGTTCTCCCGTATCTTTTGTAGGAGGAAGAGAATAGGTGATTAGAGCCGCCAGGTGTGCTTAACCGCCTCGGATCCCCTCTACTGACATGCCGGGCTGGGCTACTATCAGTGGGCACAGCCTGACCCCTGGTGATCCTCCCATACTGCATACAGATTAATATTAAACGTTTTAACGTTTTATTCATATAAATAGTGAAGAGAACAGGTCCAATACCATCTCCTGCGGTATAACTTTCGTAATATCCAGGAAACTAGACTTAGCACCGTCAGAAATCATACAGTGTCCAGAATGACAGATCATTCTCAAACCACTTGCAAGAAGCCTGATCCAGGCCTATTTCAGTCAACCTTTGAATGAGAGTGTGACCCTTCAACAGTGTCAAAGGCCTTGGAAAGGTCTATAAATAAGGCAGCACAATGATTTTTATGATCTAAGCAATTTAACACATCATCTAAAAGAAGCGTAGCAGCTGAAACAGTGCTATGTCCAGGTCTAAAACCGGACTGGTGCACATTAAGAATAGATTGAGAAGTTAAAAAAGTTCTTAGATGACAGTTGGCCAAGGTTTCTAAAACTTAGGAAAGGCAACATCAAATTGATCAGAAATACAGTGTAGACATTGTTAACTTAACCATTCAGAATAAATGCCATAACATTTGGAGATTGGACGGTAGTTATCTAAGTCAGAAGGATCTCCTCCTTTATGTAGGGGGAGGACATGTGCCGCTTTCCAGATCTTAGGGATAACACCAGAAACAAAATGGAAGTATAACATATAGGTAAATGGTTCTGCAGTAAGTGGGGCAGAGAGCTGCAGAAAGGAGGGATCAAGTGCATCAGCCCCTATGGAATTTTTAACATCAATCTTTAGCAAAGCACTTAATACATCATAGACATCAAATGGTTAAAATGAAAATGAAGTATGTGAGTCTGTCTCTCTACAATCTGTTCTGAGGTGACTAGAGAACTCCCGCTAGTAGAATGAGATGAATTTTCAGAGACTATCCTTTCAAACAGGTGGCCAGCTGAAGCTAAATGGTTATTAAAAGCACCACAAATGTAAATGTTGTCTAGTATGGGACCAGAGGCTGTCAGAACCTGCTGTGGCAGCGGGGGGGTGGAGTTTTGTTTCAAAGATTTGACCACTTTCCAGAAGTTGGCTGGATTACCTGCACTATTCGATACATAATTCCAGAAATATGTTGATTTTTCTAACCAGAGATAGACATCAATGTCACAAATGTCTGAAGGACTGCCAATCAGATGTAGAATCAGTCTGTCTAGCCTTAGCCCGAGCTACATTTCTTTCCTGTAATTTCCAAGACAATTTATGTGTGAATCAAGGATTAAATCTGTCTTTCACCCTTAGCATTTTGTATGGCACATGTTTATCTGCAACAGAGTTAAACAGGAAAATAAAATAATTAAGGGTCTGAGTTAGTGATAGTTGACACAACCCACCAGTCACTCAACTCCAGCCCCAGCTAAAAATTATCTTTGTAATAATGTGTGAGCGAGATTTAGGTAGTTTAACATAGTTTAACATCGTATGCAGTCAACGGGACAATGGTCATTGAACTCATTAGCAAATATCCCATTGGCTGTAAACCTATAAGGGGTATTTGTTAGAATAATATAAAAAAATTGTAGATTTTTCAGGGTGTTACAGTTGGGGCGAGTTGGTTCAGTTATCAGCTATGTTAGATTTAGCTCAGTACAAATATCTTTCAGCCTATCAGATACTGGCATCAACCAATCCAGATTAAGGTCACCCATTACTTAGGGACAGAGGTGGTGATGGATACCGAAACATTTAAGTTGCTCTTCATGAACACTATCGTTCAAACGTTTGGGGTCACATAGACATTTCCTTGTTTTTGAAAGAAAAGCGCATTTTCTGTCGATTTAAAATAACATCAAATTGATCAGAAATACAGTGTAGACATTGTTAACTTAACCATTCAGAATAAATGCCATAACTTAACCATTCAGTTGTTTCTGTTTGAACTGTATCCCACATTTTAACCCTTAACTTAACCAATCAGAATTAATGCATAGATTTAACTGCCAAAACTTGACATGTATCCCCAACCCCTTTTTGGTACAGTGAGGGAAAAAAGTATTTGATCCCCTGCTGATTTTGTACATTTTCCCACTGACAAAGAAATGATCAGTCTATAATTTTAATGGTAGGTTTATTTGAACAGTGAGAGACAGAATAACAACCAAAAAATCCAGAAAAACGCATGTGAAAAATTTTATAAAATGATTTGCATTTTAATGAGGGAAATAAGTATTTGACCCCCTCTCAATCAGAAAGATTTCTGGCTCCCAGGTGTCTTTTATACAGGTAACAAGCTGAGATTAGGAGCACACTCTTAAAGGGAGTGCTCCTAATCTCAGCATGTTACCTGTATAAAAGACACCTGTCCACAGAAGCAATCAATCAATCAGATTCCAAACTCTCCACCATGGCCAAGACCAAAGAGCTCTCCAAGGATGTCAGGGACAAGATTGTAGACCTACACAAGGCTGGAATGGGCTACAAGACCATCGCCAAGCAGCTTGGTGAGAAGGTGACAACAGTTGGTGCGATTATTCNCAATGATCATGAGAACGGTGAGGAATCAGCCCAGAACTACACGGGAGGATCTTGTCAATGATCTCAAGGCAGCTGGGACCATAGTCACCAAGAAAACAATTGGTAACACACTACGCCGTGAAGGACTGAAATCCTGCAGCGCCCGCAAGGTCCCCCTGCTCAAGAAAGCACATATACATGCCCGTCTGAAGTTTGCCAATGAACATCTGAATGATTCAGAGGACATCTGGGTGAAAGTGTTGTGGTCAGATGAGACCAAAATGGAGCTCTTTGGCATCAACTCAACTCACCGTGTTTGGAGGAGGAGGAATGCTGCCTATGACCCCAAGAACACCATGCCCACCGTCAAACATGGAGATGGAAACATTATGCTTTGGGGGTGTTTTTCTGCTAAGGGAACAGGACAACTTCACCGCATCAAAGGGACGATGGACGGGGCCATGTACCGTCAAATCTTGGGTGAGAACCTCCTTCCCTCAGCCAGGGCATTGAAAATGGGTCGTGGATGGGTATTCCAGCATGACAGTGACCCAAAACACACGGCCAAGGCAACAAAGGAGTCTCAAGAAGAAGCACATTAAGGTCCTGGAGTGGCCTAGCCAGTCTCCAGACCTTAATCCCATAGAAAATCTGTGGAGGGAGCTGAAGGTTCGAGTTGCCAAACGTCAGCCTTGAAACCTTGGAGACTTGGAGAAGATCTGCAAAGAGGAGTGGGACAAAATCCCTCCTGAGATGTGTGCTAACCTGGTGGCCAACTGCAAGAAACGTCTGACCTCTGTGATTGCCATCAAGGATTTTGCCACCAAGTACTAAGTCATGTTTTGCAGAGGGGTCAAATACTTATTTCCCTCATTAAAATGCAATTCCATTTATAACATTTTTCACATGCGTTTTTCTGGATTTTTTTGTTATTCTGTCTCTCACTGTTCAAATAAACCTACCATTAAAATTATAGACTGATAATTTCTTTGTCAGTGCGAAAACGTACAAAATCAGCAGGGGATCAAATACTTTTTTCCCTCACTGTATAATAATAATTATTAGGTGGGTGCTTATATTTGTCCTATTTCACACATGCACAAGTGTGTATTAATACGCGTGAATTGGAAATGTGTTTTTTGCTTATCCCAACTCTCCCTGAGACACCCTTGGAGAGTGGGGTCACTGCCAGGGTCTGCCATCAACGGTGACCCTGGAGCAATTATGGTTAAGTGCCTTGCTCAAGGGCACATCGATAGATTTTTCACCTCTGGGATTTGAACTAGAGACCTTTCGGTTACAGGCCCAACACTCTAACTGCTAGGCTACCTGCCGCACCTATGTGTGTGTCTGTGTCTGTGTGTGTGTGTGCGTGTGTGTGTGTGTGTGTGCGTGTGTGTGTGTGTAAGAGAGAGGGAGTAGTGTGAGCAGTGTGTACATTAGCAGCATCACCTCTACAGTAGCTGTGTATAGACAGACGTCACGTCTTGTAGCTGCTCTCTGCTATTTGATTTGCTGCCTGCTGATTGGATTACAATGCTGACATCCATGTTCATACTATAACAGCAATGTCCACTGACACACGCACACACACACACACTGTATATAGCGTCGCTACTGTTATTTTACTGCTGCTCTTTACTTATTTGTTACTTTTATTTTCAATTTTCTTCTCTATTTTTTACTTAACACTCATTTTTATTTTTTTCTTAACTTCTTAAAGCATTGTTGGTTAAGGGCTTGTAAGTAATCACTTCACTGTAAGGCTGTACCTGTTGTATTTGGCGCATGTGACAAATCACATTTGATTTGATTTGAATTGAAAACACATCTGGTTCTGAGCTAAGTGGTTCAGTGTATAAGGAAGTTGATTTCAAAGCCTTACCTTGTCTCAAACACAACTGAATACACTACAGTTTGCCAGCTAGCGCTGTGTGCATCTGAATAGAGTTAGTGGGAGTGGCACGTGTGTCGCAAAAGGGTTAGTGATCATAAAAAGTGTATCTGAATACTGTTAGCGAGTGCTGCGTCTGCTTTAGTAATCACAACATTTGTTCCTTGTGAATGTTGACATCAATGCTAACGTGGTTTCATCAATGCTAACGTGGGTTCCCAAATTGAATTGATCCGCAGGAGGATGTGGGCTATAACCCAACAGAGGATGAGAGGATGAGAGAGGAGCCTCAGATGCAAAAACCAGGCCTCGCTCTGTGTCGACATAATAAAATGTCTCTTTATAATCTTCTCTCTTTTAACCAAGAATCAGAAGATACTCATTCTGCATTTAGGGAAGATTTGAATAGATTTTCTTCTCATGTGCAGCAGCAAAGCTCTAAGTGTGTGTGTGTTAAAGTTAATGCTATGCATGAGCTAAAAAGGCCTTTTTCTCGTCAGAGAGACTGGGGATTTTGATTGTATTTGGATCTCTTTTAGTCCTTAAACATTGAAATACAATTTATAATACAATCACATTTTCACATATAACACAATGTTACAAACAGCAGACATAATACGGTGACATATTGAATAGATAAACACTATGAAAGTCTGAAAAGAAAAGAACCAGCCTGCCAGTGGTTCCTTCATTATTAGCTGTGTGTGTGGGGGTGGGTGGGTGTATTATTCTCTCTATGTGCTACAGCTGCAGAGATAGTCCATGCTAATAAACCTATTACGGTAAAGACTGTTCCTCAAGTTCACCTCCATTTGATAGTGAGAGGATAGTAATGGACAAAGCTGCTACAGCATCTCTCTCTCTCTCTTTCTCTCTCTCTCTCTCTCTCTCTCTCTCTCTCTCTCTCTGTGTGGTATAGTAGAGTTGAGTAACTCTTTGAAGCTTGCATCTAAATCTAATTAATATTCAGGCATATTGTGTTCTTTGATATTTATCTTGTCTGTCTCTGTCTGTCTGTGTGTGTGTGCGTGTCTGTGTGTGTATCAGGGTACTCCAGCCTGCCAGTCTGCCAGTGGATGGTTGACTGTGTTGTTATGGGAACCAGAGAGAAGACCAGAGAGAAACAAACCTGCTGTCACTGTTTGAACCACAGAGGGTGTCTGTGTTTGTGTGTGTGTGTGCGTGTGTCCCCCCCCCACACACACAGACAAATGGCATAGGACTGTTTTGATGGTCCAAATTGTATTTGTATCTCCAGGTGTAATGGTGTTCTGCCCTGCATGAATAATACAGAATTATGTGACTATCAGTATTTATCTTAGTTTGAGTGTCTCTATGTTAGATATCTTATTCCACTCTTTGTTACCATGGGTAAACCAGCTGTAGAAAGACACACATGTCGCCTGCCCTGAACATTTACCTTCCTACTTCCAGAGCTCAGTGATGGGATGTACAAATCCTGAGAGGGTGTTGTTGTGTATGTGTGTCTCTCTAGGGAGGACCAGACAGGCCAACCTCCTCTGGGTTTATTGATTACATTGTATCCCAGCCTCCCTCAGGGCATGCAGTGTAATTTATAAGGGATTAACAGTCTAAGATATGTAGTGTTGGGTTTAAGAGTGTTAGGTACAATATGTATACACTACCGTTCAAAGATTTTGAGTCACTTAGAAATGTCCTTATTTTTGAAAGATTTTTTTTTTTTTTAAATTTTTTTGTCCATTAAAATAACATCAAATTGATCAGAAATACAGCGTAGACATTGTTAATGTTGTAAATGACTATTGTTGTCAAAAGGTCTGGGTGTAGCTGCTGTAGAGGAGTCAGGCGCAGGACAGCGGAGATGAGTACCAAAGTAATTTACTTCAAAAAACGTACTCATTACCAATAGAAAATAACCAAGCTTACAATAAGGACCAAAACACAAAACAATCACGCACAAAACCATGAGGGAAACAGGGTTAAATAATGAACATAATTATTGGGGGATTGAAACCAGGTGTGTAAAACAAGAAAAAACAAATGGAACATGAAAAGTAGATTGGCTAGAAGACCGGTGACGTCGACCGTTGAACGCCGCCCGAACAAGGAGAGGGACCAACTTCGACGGAAGTCGTGACAGTACCCCCCCTTGATGCACGGCTCCAGCAGCGCGCCGACACCGACCTCGGGGATGACCCGGAGGACGAGGCGCAGGGCTATCCGGATGGAGACGGTGGAACTCCCGCAGCATCGAAGGGTCCAAAATGTCCTCCACCGGCACCCAGCATCTCTCCTCCTCCTCCGGAGTCCAGGATGGCTCGAACAGCATACGCCGGGGCCCCCTCAATGTCCAGAGGGGGTGCAGGAACCTCCCGCACCTCAGACTCCTGGAGTGGACCAGCCACCACTGGCCTGAGGAGAGACACATGGAACGAGGGGTTAATACGGTAATCTGGGGAAAGCTTTAACCTGTAACAAACCTCATTCCGTCTCCTCAGGACTTTGAATGGCCCCACAAACCGCGGACCCAGCTTCCGGCAGGGCAGGCGGAGGGGCAGGTTTCGGGTCGAGAGCCAGACCCGATCCCCCGGTGCGAACACCTGGGCCTCACTGCGATGAAGGTCTGTGCTGGCTTTCTGGCGCAGCACGGCCCGCTGGAGATGAACATGGGCGGCTTCCCATGTCTCCTCCGCGCGCTTAAACCATTCGTCCACCGCAGGAGCCTCGATCTGACTCTGATGCCAAGGTGCCAGAACCGGCTGATACCCCAATACACACTGGAAGGGGGTAGAGGTTAGTAGAGGAGTGGTGGAGCGAGTTTTGGGCCATCTCTGCCCAGGGGATGAACGCCGCCCATTCCCCCGGCCGGTCCTGGCAATATGACCTCAAAAACCTACCCACATCCTGCTTCACTCTCTCCACCTGCCCATTACTCTCGGGGTGAAAACCCAAGGTAAGGCTGTACGAGACCCCCAGATGTTCCATGAACGCCCTCCAGACCCTTGACGTGAACTGGGGACCTCGATCAGGCACTATATCCTCATGCACCCCGTAGTGCCGGAAGACGTGTGTAAACAGGGCCTCCGCAGTCTGTAGGGCCGTAGGGAGACCGGGCAGAGCAAGAAGACGGCAGGACTTAGAGAACCGATCCACAACGACCAGGATTGTGGTGTTACCCTGTGAGGGAGGAAGATCAGTGAGGAATTCCACCGACAGGTGCGACCACGGCCGTTGTGGAACGGGTAAGGGCTGTAACTTCCCTCTGGGCAGGTGCCTAGGAGCCTTGCACTGGGCGCACACTGAGCAGGAGGAAACATAAACCCTCACGTCCTTGGCCAAGGTGGACCACCAGTACTTCCCACTAAGACAGCGCACTGTCCGACCGATGCCAGGATGACCAGAGGAGGGCCAATAGATCAAATGGTCGCGGACCGCAGACGGAACGTACAGACGCCCAGCTGGACACTGGAGGGGAGTGGGCTCCGTACGTACCACCGGTGCCACCAGGCTAGAGGACGGAAGTATGGGAGTGTGATCTATGGACCGCTCCTCTGTGTCGTACATCCTGGACAGTGCGTCTGCCTTAGCGTTCTGGGAACCTGGTCTGTAGGACAGGGTGAAAACAATACGGGTAAAGAACATGGCCCACCTTGCCTGGTGAGGGTTCAGTCTCCTCGCCGCCCAGATGTACTCCAGATTACGGTGGTGAGTCCAGATGAGAAAAGGGTGTTTAGCCCCCTCAAGCCAATGTCTCCACGCCTTCAGAGCCTTGACAACAGCCAACAACTCCCGGTCCCCCGCATCATAGTTTCGCTCCACCGGGCTGAGCTTCCTCGAAAAAAAAACACAGGTGCGGAGCTTTGTTGGTGTACCCTAGCGCTGAGAGAGCACGGCTCCTATCCCAGCCTTGGACGCGTCCACCTCTACTATGAACGCCAAAGAGGGATCCGGATGAGCCAGCACAGGAGCCAAGGTAAACAGAGCCTTCAGGTGACCAAAAGCCATGTCCGCCTCAGCCGACCACTGCAGTCGCACCAGTCCCTCCTTCAGCAGTGAGGTAATGGGAGCCGCTACCTGACCAAAGCCCCGGATAAACCTCTGGTAGTAGTTGGCAAACCCTAGAAACCGCTGCACTTCCTTTACCGTGGTGGGAGTCGGCCAATTACTCACGGCTGAAATGCGGTCACTCTCCATCTCCACCCCTGAAGTGGAAATGCGGTACCCTAGGAAGGAGACGGACTGTTGGAAGAACAGACATTTCTCAGCCTTGACATACAGGTAATGCTCCAACAGTCGACCAAGCACCCTGCGCACCAGGGACACATGCTCGGCGTGTGTAGCGGAGTATATCAGAATGTCATCAATATACACCACTACACCTTGCCCGTGCAGGTCCCTGAAAATCTCATCTACAAAAGCCTGGAAGACTGATGGAGCATTCATAAACCCGTACGGCATGACAAGGTACTCATAGTGCCCTGATGTGGTACTAAATGCCGTCTTCCACTCGTCCCCCTCCCGGACCAGGTTGTAAGCGCTCCTGAGGTCCAATTTTGTGAAGAAGCGCGCCCCGTGCATTTACTCTATCGCACTGGCTATGAGAGGCAGCGGGTAGCTGTACCTCACAGTGATTTGGTTGATACCTCGATAGTCAATGCACGGGCGCAGACCTCCATCCTTCTTCTTCACAAAAAAGAAACTCGAGGTGGCAGGTGAAGTGGAGGGCCGAATGTACCCTTGTCCTAGGGATTCTGAGACATATGTTTCCGTAGCCGCCGTCTCCTCCTTTGACAGAGGATACACGTGACTCCTGGGAAGTGCTGCGTCTACCAGGAGATCTATCGCACAATCCCCCCGTCAATGGGGTGGTAATTTAGTTGCCCTCTTCTTACAGAAGGCGAGAGCCAAATCGGCATTTTCAGAGGGGATGCGCACGGTGGAGACCTGGTCTGGACTTTCCACCGTAGTCGCACCCACGGAAACCCCTAAACACCTCCCCGAGCACTCTTGTGACCACCCCTTGCGAGCCCTCTGTTGCCACAAAATAGTGGGGTCATGGCAGGCCAACCAGGGTAGGCCCAGCGCCACGGGAAACACAGGAGAATCAATAAGGAAAAGACTAATTCTCTTCTTGTGACCCTCCTGCGTAACCATGCTCAGTGGAGTGGTGGCCTCCCTAATTAGCACTGACCCTAATGGTCGACTCTCTAGGGCGTGCACAGGGAAGGGCATATCCACAGGAACAATGGGGATCCCTAAACTCTGGGCAAATGATCTGTCAATGAAATTCCCACCTGCGCCTGTATC
>QNTS01002472.1:44483-55439 GCA_003317085.1 Hucho hucho
ATTTTTCTCAACATTACGAATTGGACATTTGACAATTTATCGAAAATTAAAACAGATAAATGTCTGGTTCTTTTTTTCCTTACACCGTAGGTTCATGTACTTTGACGTAAAGCTGTCAAATTAGCGCTCTATTTCCATTTTTCACCTTTAATCCCAGAAAATGGGCCTTATCTCAAAAACCGTGAGTCCCTGACGCCATCCTGTTTCGGGGCCAACAGCCCATTTGGCCAAACCCATGCCCACCAAGTTTCGTCTTCGAAGTCTTTTCCGTTTAGGAGAAAAAGCCATGTCAATTAGGTGTATGTTTTGTACATTTGCAATAAGAAGGCGTTCGCCATCTGGTGGGATAAACCTGAAGGGCGGAAAAATGACAAAAATGAATTTATTTTATTAAACGGACACCGAATGTCCGAGAAAGTTCGTTTGATGACTTCCTGGAAGATTTGGCCGTGGGGCACGGCCCGACGCCGTCGGCCTATTTTAGAAACAATTTCGGACGTCTAGTAAGGGAGCATACATTTGCAATATGCAGTTTCTCATCAAACATACGGCAAATGCCATCCGCGTCCCTTATGTAGGGAATGCGGGGAAAACTCAGGAAATTTAATAAACAAAAACATGTGAGCAACAGGGGGCTCTGGGTGAGCCTGGTGCCAACTCACCTGGGGTGACACGAGTGTGCCCTTCCTGCTGCCTCGACTCCCTGAGGAACCCCCCCCAGCACCGACCAGCAGTGTTCCCTCTGCGGCCACAGATGGTGCAGGGAACGGCCCCTTCTCCGGTCGCCCTAAGTGCAGCACCTCCCAGCTCCATGGGCGTCGGATCGGAGGTGCTGGAGGATGGAACTGACAGGCCCTGATCCGGACGTCCGCGGGTAGCCAGCAGGTTATCCAGTCGGATGGACATGTCCACCAGCTGGTCCAACATGAGGGTGGTGTCTCTGCAGGCCAACTCCCGACGGACGTCCTCGCGTAGACTGCACTGGTAGTGATCGATCAGTGCCCTGTCGTTCCATCCCGCGCTGGCGGCCAGGGTCCGGAAGTCCAAAGCAAAATCCTGTGCACTCCTCGTCCCCTGCCTCAGGTGGAACAGACGTTCACCCGCCGCTCTACCCTCAGGCAGGTGGTCGAACACTGCCCGAAAGCGGCGGGTGAACTCTGCGCAATGGTCCAACACCGTCTCTCCTTCCATCCATACGGCGTTGGCCCACTCCAGGGTTTTGCCTGAGAGGCAGGAGAAGAGGGCGGACACGCTCTCACGTCCTGAATGAGCCGGCTGGACGGTCTCCAGGTAGAGTTCCAGCTGGAGTAGGAACCCCTAGCATCCAGCAGCCGTCCCATCATATTCCCTCGGGAGCTCGAGTTGAATCCCACTGGGACCTGGTGAAGGAGGGGTGGACAATGGTGCCTGTTGCAGTGGTGCTGGTGGATGCGCTGGAAGAACTCCTCTTCTCTCCCATCGATCCATGGTTTGCAGCACGCGATCCATGGCGTTGCCGAGACGATGCAACATGGTTGCATGCTGCCGGACGCGCTCCTCAACCGCTGAAGGGATGTCTTCTGCTCCTGCTGACTCCATAGGTTGAGGTGCGTGATTCTGTCAAAAGGTCTGGGTGTAGCTGGTGCAGAGGAGTCAGGCGAGGGACAGCAGAAATGAGTACCAAAGTAATTTACTTCAAAAAACATACTCATTACCAATAGAAAATAACCAAGCTTACAATAAGGACCAAACACAAAACAATCACGAACAAAACCATGAGGGAAACAGAGGGTTAAATAATGAACATAATTATTGGGGGATTGAAACCAGGTGTGTAAAACAAGACAAAACAAATGGAACATGAAAAGTAGATTGGCGATGGCTAGAAGACCGGTGACGTCGACCGCCGAACGCCGCCCGAACAAGGAGAGGGACCAACTTCGGCGGAAGTCGTGACAATTGTAGCTGGAAATGGCAGCAACCGTCACTCCAATGGCCCATTGTGTTAGCTAATCCAAGTTGATCATTTTATAAGGCTAATTGGTCATTAGAAAGCCCTTTTGAAATTATGTTAGCACAGCTGAAAACTGTTGTGGTGATTAAAGAAGCAATACAACTGGCCTTCTTTAGACTAGTTGAGTATCTGGAGCATCAGCATTTGTGGGTTCGATTACAGAATCAAAATGGCCAGAAACAAAGTTCTTTCTTCTGAAACTCGTCAGTTGTTCTGAGTAAATGAAGGCTGTTCCATGCGAGAAATTGCCAAGAAACTGAATATCTCGTACAACGCTGTGTACTAGTCACTTCACAGAACAGCACAAACTGGCTCTAACCAGAATAGAAAGAGGAGTGGGAGGCCTCGTGCCCAACTGAGCAAGAGGACACGTCCATTAGAGTGTCTAGTTTGAGAAACCGACGCCTCACAAGTCCTCAACTAGCAGTTTCATTAAATAGTACCCGCAAAACACCAGTCTCAACGTCAACAGTGGGCGACTCTGAGATGCTGGCTTTCTAGGCAGTTGCAAAGAAAAAGCCATATCTCAGATTGGCCAATAAAAATTAAATATTAAGATGGGAAAAATAACACAGACACTGGACAGAGGAACTCTGCCTAGAAGGTCAGCATCCCGAATTCGCCTCTTCACTGTTGACGTTGACTGGTGTTTTGCATAACACAGTCATTTACAACATTAACAATGTCTACACTGTATTTCTGATAAATTTGATGTTGTTTTAATTGACAAAAAAATTGCTTTTCTTTCAAAAACAAGGACATTTTTAAGTGACCCCAAACTTTTGAACGGTAGTGTATGTGTGGAGGGGCCAGACTTTTCTCCTCCCCCAGGCCAACCCATCTGTGTGACTGGGTCACAGCCAATCACAGCTGAGGTTAAAGGTTGGGGCCGTGGTGGGTACTAAATCAGGCTCAGGGCAACTACGGTACCATGAAGAGGAAGGGGGTTAAAGGTGAAACAATGATCTGTCTGGACTAGCAGATCTGAGGGTAGTTGGGGGTTTATAGCCAAACTAATGGCAAAACAAGAGGTCATGTTAGAAAGATAAGAATCATTTAATTTGGTGGCTTGGGTTCACATCAAGGTTGGGGTCCATTCTGTTAAAGTTCCATATATATATATTGTTTTTAAATTACAAGACCATCTCTCAATTCCTGAATTGAATTTCAATGGATTTTCATAATTTATGAAGTTGAAATTAACTTGACCCTGCTAAACATGCTATATGGTCTTTCGTCCTCCTCTGCCGCAGGGTAACTACATTGTTATTACTAGTCTATCTACTAAATTTACAGGAAGTGGAACTTGCTAAGCAAGCAGCGTGAAGTCCTTTTTGTTGGTGTGTATCCGACGCAGGTTTAAGCAGACTAATGATGTTTAATGTGTTGACTGTTTAACAGAGAATTTGACAGACTTAGTGGGGATACTAACAGCTACTTCAATTTACACCTTGTCTTCTGCAAAGGTGCAAAAGCGTGTGTAGTCTTTTATTAAACGTGTGAACCTCACAGGTTCATCTACTGGTGTTTTGGACACATTTGAAGTAGAAAAAAATGTGTGAATTATCAGTAGTTGAATTATCAGTAGTTTTTATTTTTATGTGTGTGTGTGTGTGTGTGTGTGTGTGCCCTACAAGACTTGTGTTAGCACCCCAGCATAGTGGATTAACGCTGTGTGGAGTTATGCAGACAGCCTGAGTTCGTTGCCTGATGCTTCCAGGCTGTGCTCTATAGGTCTACACCCCTGCTCTTCCCATGACTCCGCTCCCACTGACACTCACAGATAATTACAATTGATTATGGAGCCAAGATGGTTTTGTGGCCAGCAATAAGTTATACACTGTCTAGTCTCTCTCTCTCTCTCTCAATTCAATTTCAATTAAATTCATGGGCTTTATTGGCATGGGAAACGCATGTTAACATCGCCAATGCAAGTGAAGTAAATAATAAACAAAAGTGAAATAAACAATAGCAATTAACAGTAAACATTACACTCACAAAAGTTCCAAAAGAATAAAAACATTTCAAATGTCATATTATGTGCAAATAGTTAAAGTACAAAAGGGAAAATAAATAAACATAAATATGGGTTGTATTTGCAATGTTTGTTCTTCACTGGTTGCCCTTTTCTTGTGGCAACAGGTTACAAATCTTGATGCTGTGAAGGCACACTGTGGTATTTCACACAGTAGATATGGGAGTTTATCAAAATTGGGTTTGTTTTCAAATTCTTTGTGGATCTGTGTAATCTGAAGGAAATATGTGTCTCTAATATGGTCATACATTTGGCAGGAGGTATGGAAGTACAGCTGTTTCCACCTCATTTTGTGGGCAGTGTGCACATAGCCTGTCTTCTCTTGAGAGCCAGGTCTGCCTACGACGGCCTTTCTCAATAGCAAGGCTATGCTCACTGAGTCTGTACATGGTCAAGGCTTTCCTTAAGTTTGGTCAGTAAGAGTGGTCAGGTATTCTGTCACTGTGTGCTCTCTGTTTAGGGCCAAATAGCAATCTAGTTTGCTCAGTTTTTAGTTATTTCTTTCAAATGTGTCAAGTAATTATATTTTCATTTTCTCATGATTTGGTTGGGTCTAATTGTGTTGCTGTCCTGGTCTTGGGGCTCTGTTCACAAACACAAACAGACCCCACAGATCCCCAAGACCAGCTTGCTTAGGGGACTCTTCTCCAGGTTCATCTCTCTGTAGGTGATGGCTTTGTTATGGAAGGTTTGGGAATCACTTCCTTTTAGGTGCTTGCAGAATTTAATGGCCCTTTTCTGGATTTTGATATTTAGCGGCTATGGGCCTAATTCTGCTCTGCATGCATTATTTGGTGTTTTACGTTGTACACAGAGGATATTTTTTCAGAATTGTGAATTATTGGTTGGTGAGCGGACCCCAGACCTCACAACCATAAAGGGCAATGGGTTCTATAACTGTTTCAAGTATTTTTAGCCAGATCCTAATTGGTATGTGTAGGGGTTGTGTAACTGGTTGCAGGGAAGTCTGGCGCAGGAGAGCAAAACTGGGTAATAAACTTAGTTGTTTATTTAAACAACCCAACGGTTCAAACAACACGAGAGAAAATGGGCACAAAATAGCCCGTAACGCACCAGCACATAAAGTGCACAAGCACTACAATGAACAATCCCACACAAAGACATGGGGGGGAACAGAGGGTTTAAATACAACACATATAATGAGGGAATTGAAACCAGGTGTGGAAACACAGACAAAACAAATGGAAAATGAAAAGAGGATCGATGATGGCTAGAAGACCGGTGACGTCGACCACCGAACACCACCCGAACAAGGAGAGGCACCAACTTCGGCGGAAGTCGTGACAATACCCTCCCCTTGACGCGCGGCTCCAGCAGCGAGTCGACACCGGCCTCTGGGCCGACCCGGAGGGCGAAGCGCAGGGCGATCCGGACGGAGACGGTGAAACTCCCGCAGCATAGACGGATCCAAAACATCCTCCACCGGGACCCAGCATCTCTCCTCCGGCCCGTACCCCTCCCACTCCACGAGTTACTGAAGGCCCCTCTTCCGGCGCCTCGAATCCAGTATGGAGCGGACTGAATACACCGGGGCCCCCTCGATGTCCAGAGGGGGCGGAAGGACCTCCCGCACCTCAGACTCCTGAAGTGGACCAGCCACCACCGGCCTGAGGAGAGACACATGGAACGAGGGGTTAATACGGTAATCGGGGGGAAGCTGTAACCTAAGAAAATCCACCGACAGGTGAGACCAAGGCCGTTGTAGAACGGGTAAGGGATGTAGTTTACCTCCGGGCAGATGCCTAGGAGACTTACACTGGGCGCACACCAAGCAGGAGGACATATAAACGGTCACGTCCTTGGCCAAAGTGGGCCACCAGTACTTCCCACTTAGACAGCGCACCTGTCTGACCGATGCCTGGATGACCAGAGTAGGGTGGCGTGTGAGCCCAATAGATCAGCTGGACACTGGAGGGGAGTGGGCTCTGCACGTAGCGCCTGCTCAATGTCCGCGTCCAGCTCCCACACTACCGGCACCACTAGGCAGGAGGCCAGGAGAATGGGGGTAGAATCCATGGGCCGCTCCATACAGCCGGGACAGTGCGTCTGCCTTGACGTTCTGGGAACCTGGTCTGTAGGAAAGGGTAAAAACAAAACGGGTGATAAACATGGCCCACCTTGCCTGGCGAGGGTTCAGTCTCCTTGCTGCCCGGATGTACTCCAGATTGCGGTGGTCAGTCCAGATGAGAAAAGAGTGTTTAGCCCCCTCAAGCCAACGTCACCACGCCTTCAGAGCCTTGACAACAGCCAACAACTCCCGGTCTCCCACGTCATAGTTTCGCTCCGCCGAGCTGAGCTTCTTCGAGAAGAAAGCACGGGGCGGAGCTTCGGTGGCGTACCCGAGCGCTGAGAGAGTACGGCTCCTATCCCAGCCTTGGACGCGTCCACCTCTACTATGAACGCCAAAGAGGGATCCGGATGAGCCAGCACAGGAGCCAAGGTAAACAGAGCCCTCAGGTGACCAAAAGCCCTGTCCGCCTCAGCCAACCACTGCAAATGCACCGCACCCCCCTTCAGCAGTGAGGTAATGGGAGCCGCTACCTGTCCAAAACCCCGGATAAACCTCCGGTAGTAGTTGGCAAACCCTAGAAACCGCTGCACTTCCTTTACCGTGGTGGGAGTCGGCCAATTACGCACGGCTGAAATACGGTCAATCTCCATCTCCACCCCAGAGGTGGAAATGCGATACCCTAGGAAGGAGACGGACTGCTGGAAGAACAGACATTTCTCAGCCTTAACGTACAGATCATGCTCCAACAATCGACCAAGCACCCTGCGCACCAGGGACACATGCTCGGCGCGTGTAGCGGAGTATATCAGAATGTCATCAATATACACCACTACACCCTGCCCGTGCAGGTCCCTGAAAATCTCATCTACAAAGGCTTGGAAGACTGATGGAGCATTCATCAACCCGTACGGCATGACGAGGTACTCAAAATGTTCTGAGGTCGTACTGAATGTCGTCTTCCACTCATCTCCCTCCCGGATACGCACCAGATTGTAAGCACTCCTGAGATCTAGTTTGGTGAAGAAGCATGCCCCGTGGATTGACTCAATCGCTGTGGCGATGAGCGGTAGTGGGTAACTATACCTCACCGTGATCTGGTTTAGACCTCGATAGTCAATACACGGTTGCAGACCTCCCTCTTTCACAAAAAATAAACTCGAGGAGGCGGGTGAAGTGGAGGGCCGAATGTACCCCTGATGCAGGGATTTGGAGACATATGTTTCCATAGCCGCCGTTTCCTCCTGTGACAGGGGATACATGTGACTCCTGGGAAGTGCGGCGTCTACCAGGAGATTTATCGCACAATCACCCCATCGATGGGGTGGTAATTGAGTCGCCGCCTTCTTACAGAAGGCGAGAGCCAAATTGGCATGTTCAGGGGGAATGCGCACGGTGGAGACCTAGTCTGGACTTTCCACCGTAGTAGCACCCACGGAAACCCCTAAACACCTCCCCGAGCACTCTCGCGACCTCCCCGTGTGAACCCTCCGTTGCCAAGAAACAGTGGGGTCATGACAAGCTAACCAGGGTAGACCTAGCACCATGGGAAATGCAGGAGAGTCAATGAGGAAGAGACTGATCTTCTCCTTGTGACCCCCCTGCATTACCATATCCAGAGGAGCGGTGGCCTCCCTGATCAACCCTGACCCTAATGGTCGACTATCTAAGGCATGAACGGGGAAAGGCACATCCACGGTAACAATGGGAATCCCTAAACTAAGGGCGAACGATCTGTCTATAAAATTCCCACCCGCACCTGAATCGACGAGCACCTTATGCTGGGAATGTGAGGAAAACTCAGAAAAAGTAACATACAAAAACAAGTGGGCAACAGAGGGCTCTGGGTGAGAATGGTGCCGGCTCACCTGGGATGACGCCAGAGTACCCTGCCTGCTGCCTCGATCCCCAGAGGAACTGACCCGGCACCGACCGGCAGTGTGACCTCTGCGGCCACAGATGGTGCACGAGATGGAACCTCCTCCAGTCTCCCTACGCACTGCACCTCCCAGCTCCATGGGTACCGGAGCGGTGGTGCTGGGGGATGGAACCAACAGAGCCCGCTCTGGACGTCCGCGGGTAGTCAGCAGGTTATCCAGCCAAATGGACAGGTCCACCAGCTGGTCAATGGTGAGGGTGGTGTCCCTGCAGGCCAACTCCCGACGGACATCCTCGCGCAAACTGCAACAATACTGGTCAATCAGGGCCCTGTCGTTCCATCCCGCGCCGGCGGCCAGGGCGCTCCTCGTCCCCTGCCTCAGATTGAGGAGACGTTCACCTTCTGCTCTACCCTCAGGTGAGTGGTCGAAGACTGCCCAGGAGGCGGCGGGTGAAATCCTCGAAGTGGTCCAGCGCCGCATCTCCTTACTCCCACACAGCGTTGGCCCACTCCAAGGCTTTCCCGGAGAGGCACAAGACGAGGGCAGACACCCTCTCACGGCCCGAAGGAGCCGGGTGAACGGTTGTCAGGTAGAGGTCCAACTGCAGCAAGAACCCCTGGCAGCGTGCAGCCGTCCCGTTGTACTCCCGGGGAAGGGCGAGGCCAATTCCACTGGGACCGGAGGAAAGAGAGGCGCTAGGTGGAGCCCCTGGTTTTACGGGCAGAGGCGCTGGAGGAACTCTCTCACTCTCCCAACGGTCCATGGTCTGAACAACGCGGTCCATGGCGACGCCGAGGTGTTGAATCATCGCTGCCTGCTCCCAGACGCGCTCCTCCAATCCTACTCCTGAGGCACCTGCTCCTGCTGACTCCATAGATTCGGTGTGGGATTCTGTAGGGGTTGCGTAACTGGTTGCAGAGAAGTCTGGCGCAGGAGAGCAAAACTGGGTAATAAACTTAGTCGTTAATTTAACTTCTTAAGGAGCGGTGGGGCGCCACTCCCGACACTACCTGGTGAAATGCAAGGCGCCAAATTCAAAATCCAAAAGTTGAATTATTAAACATGCATCAATATACAAGTGTTTGATAGTCATCAAAAGCTCTGCTTCTTGGCAATATCACAGCGTTGTCAGATTTCAAAAAGGCTTTGCGGCGAAAGCACCACATTTGATTGTTTGACGATAGCACCCCACATATTTTTCCCATTACCATAAATTCATAAGCTATCACGGTTCACAGAAAACACATTTCACAGCGAAAACAAATCAATTACCTTTTGAAGAACTTCTGCTGAGGGCTTCCCAAGTGTCCAACGAAGACAATCCATGGTTCTTTTGTTAGAAAAAGTAATGTATTATATCCATAAATCTCTGTTTGGTTGGCGCGTTATAATGAGAAAATAGAGCGTCGACTCCTCCATTGAAACGTGAAGAGAACTCGTTCAACTTATACCTATAAACTTGTCCAGGAACAATCAAACATAATTTTAAATGTATCCTTAGGAACACTTTTATGTATAAATAGTATAATATTTCAACCGGAATATAAACTGGGCGATAAGAAAGGAAAAAAACACAGAGCGTGCCAGCCGTGAACGCACGTTTTACTCTATTGACATCTGCGTGGACACTTCCTTATTCGTCTTCTTCTCTGCTCTAAAAGCATCTAAAAAGAATCAGAACACTTTCTCGAGACTGTTGACATCCAGAGGAAGCGATAGGTACTGCATTCATATGCCCCTATATGGGCATTTTCATAAGGGAGGGGTTCTAAATGAGGCAATCTGTCAAAATCACTTTTTCCAGGACAGAAATTCCTCGGGTTTTCGCCTGCCATATCCGTTCTGTTATACTCACAGACAAAATGTTAACACTTTTAGAAAATTGTGAGTGTTTCCTATCCAATGGTACTAAATATGTGCATATCCTATTTTCTGGGCCTGAATGGGAGGCATTTTACTTTGGGCACGCCAGGCTCTCCAAAATGGTCACCTCGTGCGCTGCTCCCAACGAAGTTAAACAACCGAACGGTTCAAACAACACGAGAGAAAATGGGCACAAAATAGCCCGTAATGCACCAGTACATGAGGGAATTGAAGGGAATTGAAACCAGGTGTGGAAACACAGACAAAACAAATGGAAAATGAAAAGAGGATCGATGATGGCTAGAAGACCTGTGACGTCGACTGCCGAACACCACCCGAATAAGGAGAGGCACCAACTTCGGCGGAAGTCGTGACAGTATGTTGAATTTTATGTTCCTTTTGATGGCATAGAAGGCCCTTCTTGTCTTGTCTCTCAGCTTGTTCACAGCTTTGTGGAAGTTACCTGTGGCACTGATGTTTAGGCCGAGGTATGTATCGTTTTTTGTGTGCTCTAGGGCAACGGTCAAGATGGAATTTGTATTTGTGGTCCTGGCAACTGGACCTTTTTTGGAACACCATTATTTTTGTCTTACTGAGATTCATTGTCAGGGCCCAGGTCTGACAGAATCTGTGCAGAATTTGTGCTCTCTCTCTCTCTCTCTGTTTTGTATGCGGTTGTAGACACACGATACACTCAGCTCTCTGTAAGCCAGATGTCGATCGCTCAGATAATGACAACAGGAATATTCAGTCATTTATAAACGATAACCCCCCCACCCAAACACACACACTCATGCCCAAGAATGTCTCGTCGTGACCTTATTATAGAAGTCATCATCGTTCCGAGGCAAAGTGAAGTACTTCTAGAGGAAATGACATCACTGCTAATGAGGACACTACCATGACTTCTACTGGAGACAGGGGAGGGGAAGAGGTGAGGGAGGAAGAGAGGGAGAGAGGGGTGGAGGAAGGGAAGGGGGAGAGACATAAGGAGAGAGGGAGAAATGAGATCATGGATGAATTCACCAAGCCTCAGTCATTTAGGAGGAGCTATAGGGCAGGAACAGTATGCTGAATTCAACTGCTTTTGACCACGACTAACAATGGATTGTAGGTTAAACGGCTATTTAATAGTGTGTGTGTGTGTGTGTGTGTG
>QNTS01002472.1:62852-78581 GCA_003317085.1 Hucho hucho
ATGTTTAATAATTCAACTTTTGGATTTTGAATTTGGCCCCTTCCTTTCCCCCTCTTCCGCTCCCCTTCCTTTCCCCCTCTTCCTCTCCTCTTCTTTTCCCCCTCTTCCTCTCCTCTTTTTTTCCCCTCTTCCTCTCCCCTTCTTTTCCCCCTCCTGCTCTCCTCTTCCTTCGCCCCACTCCCGACACTACCCGGTGAAATGCAAGGCGCCAAATTCAAAATCCAAAAGTTGAATTATTAAACATGCATCAATATACAAGTGTTTCATAGTCATCAAAATTACCATAAAATCATAAGCCTTCACGGTTCACAGAAAACACATTTCACAGCGAAAACAAATCAACGTGAAGAGAACTCGTTCACCCTATACCTATAAACTTGTCCAAGAACAATCAAACATCATTGATAATGTATCCTTAGGAACACTTTTATGTATATTTTGTATAATATTTCAACCGGAATATAAACTGGGCGATAAGAAAGGAAAAAACCACAGAGCGCGCAAGCCGGGAACCCGCGTTCTCCTCTGTTGACATTCTGTGAGGCCACTTCCTAATTCCTCTTCTTCTACCATCTAAAGCAACTAAACAGAATCCAAACACTTTCTTGAGACTGTTGACATCCAGAGGAAGCAATAGGTACTGCATTCATATGCCCTTATATGGGCATTTTCATAAGGGAGGGGTTTCAAATGAGGCAATGTGTCAAAATCACTATTTTCAGGACAGAAATTCCTCGGGTTTTCGCCTGCCATATCCGTTCTGTTATACTCACAGACAAAATGTTAACACTTTTAGAAAATTCAGACTTTCCTATCCAATGGTACTAAATATGTGCATATCCTATTTTCTGGGCCTGAATGGGAGGCATTTTACTTTGGGCACGCCAGGCTCTCCAAAACCGTCACCTCGGGAGCTGCTCCCTACGAAGTTAAACACTTAGAAATTTGACATATGCCACAACTTTGACGTTTGAGAAACATGGATGAACGTCTAATTCTGACGTGAGACTGTGAGAGCTAGTTGGGCAGGAGAGAAAGAGGAGAGAAGAGATGAGGGAGGAGAGAAGATGAAGAGGATGTATCTGTTTAGTGTCTGACACAATGGCAGCCAGGATTTTGTGTGTGTGTGTGTGTAGAGGTAGAGGTAGAGACACTTTCAGGAGAAATTCTGGCTTCCCCAAAAAATGAACCAAGAAAAAATACAAAAACATGCAAAAATAATGTAGCTTTTGTCTCTCTGTGTTTCGTAAATGTCCTTCAATTCGCAAGAGGCTGAATGTATCTCAGAAAGCATCCGAGCATACGAAACAGCGCCACTCTGTCTCAGTATGTGTAGCCCATCAATCTGATGCTGTCTGGTCAAAAAGAGAATCACATTGTTGCCGCTGATAGCATTGAACGCAAGGAAAGCCAACGAGCATTTGGCCTGGGTAAAATTTTCAGCCAATCAGTGTTGAGCTAACTGAGTGGGCTCAGCTGTCAATGGTCCTGGTGCACCAAAAAAAGTGTCAAGGGAAGCCAGTTTGGATTTGGCTTCACACCAATCACATCAGAAGCCAAACTTCATTGACAGAAAAAAATTCAATTGTTGCATCTCGTTGTGTCGTTGTCCTCCGGTGGCTAGCTAGCTAGCTAAAGTCATCCATTTCCTAAATTAGCCATGGATGGAGATAGGGATTTGGACTTAAATCTCCGTACTGCCCAATGATTATAACAGTGATTCTGATCCAACCATAAATTCATACATTGTGCCCTTGCCTTGAGAGGATGGAAGTTTAACATGTAGTAGATTCATGTTTTACTAGCTGACCTGGCACATCGTTGCCCATGAAAGGAAGTTAGGCTAGCGAGCAAGCATGTTAGCCGGGTAGGACAACAACTAAAAGCGTGTACTGTATGACAGTCATGGATTTTGAAGGCAACCTGAAAGAGGGGGATGGCATTGGCGTTTCTCTAGTAGGGTGAATCAACATGTTTTTTGTACTTGCATGCGCGCGTGCGCGCACACACACACACACACACACACACACACACAGAAATCAGTTCCATGGACAGCCACATCATATTTAGCTTACGTTGATTGAACTCAATTAATTTTTGTATCTTTTAGTTTAGGTTTATTTGAACAGTGAGAGACAGAATAACAACAAAAAAATCCAGAAAAACGCATGTGAAAAATGTTATAAATTGATTTGCATTTTAAAATGCAAATCAATTTATAACATTTTTCACGTGTTTTTCTGGATTTTTTTGTTGTTTTTCTGTCTCTCACTGTTCAAATAAACCTACCATTACAATTATAGACTGATCATTTCTTTGTCAGTGGGCAAACGTACAAAATCAGCAGGGGATCAAATACTTTTTTTCCCTCACTGTAGGTTGTAATATGGCATTTTCTTCCCCAGTGATTTTAGCCACACACTGCTACTGGGAAGCACAGAGATGGGTTAGGAGGAGAGGGAGAAGGTTTTCTCTCCACACTTCAATCCTCTTTTCCAGAGAAGAGACTGTATCCATGACTGACATACAGACAAAGCCCTGTCAGTCTCTCTAATACGCCTTTCTTCACTATGGCCTTGCGGGAATCAAACCCACAACCCTGCCGTTGCTATCACCTTGCTCTTACCCACTGAGCTATTCTAGACAGGTAGAGGTGCCGAGGGCTATTTATATAGTAGCGTTTTAACAGTATCATGTTGTTATTTGTTATTTAATAGAATATGTTTAATTTTATTCACTGCAAGAGCAACCAACATAGTTCAGTAATATCTCTCTACAGAGCAATACTCACTGTCAACCATATGAAGATGGACTGACATAAAAATGTGAGGGAGAGCGAGAAAAAGGGTAGAGAGAGGAGAGAGACCTATGTTTCCATGGATCATTACCAGTTATACCACGGTTGCTTGGTTGTTGTGGCAGCATCTATAAGCCAGAACGGGTTGGAATGGACTGTTGAATGTACTCAGAGAGAGAAAGACAGATATATACTGTGGTATATTATGATTCAACCCTGTATGTGTATGGAAATACCATGGACTGTCTGGGTGTGTCCCAAATGGCATCTTATTCCCTATATAGTGCTCTACTTTTGACCAGAGCCTTATGGGTACTGGTCAAAAGTAGTGCACTATAAAAGGAATAGGGTGCCATTTGGGATGTAATCTTTGTGGCAGCCAATTGAGCCAGTGTTCAGAAGGAGTTGATATTAGATTAGGTTGTCAGAAGGATGTATCATATCATACCCCGTCTAGAGCTTTTCACCCTGCTGCACACATGACGGAAAATTATACACACACACACAAACACACACACACACTCCGTGTGAAACACCTTCAAAGCACCTTATTAGTCAAATGTCTCCATTTTCTTTGGAGGTTGCGTTGCAGCCAGAAAACAATATAAAAATCAAGAAGGCTGAAACTCAATAGCCAATCAGACTGAAGTGTGACAAATATCACTACAGTACCTGCTATTCATACCGAGCTGAATGAGCTTTTCCACATTGTTTACAGCCGTCACTAAAAGATACACGCACACGGACACATAGTCTGCATCCTCCATTACATGGTTGCTATGATATTGCTGTTGACTGCATCCTGTGTTTGAGTTTTTGGATACAAAACCCACAGCAACTGAAAGCAATATGACAGCGTTTTGTGTGTGTGTGTTCGTATCTGAGAGCGAGAGAGACAATCCTCTCAGTCTCTCCAGATCCTTCTCTCTCTCTCTCTCTCTCTCTCTCTCTCTCTCTCTCTCTCTCTCTCTCTCTCTTTCTCTTTCTCTTTCTCTCTTTCTCTCTCTGTGTCCCTCTCCCCCTCTGGCTGATCCAGACATAACAGCTAGTGAAAGAAGTTAAGTGATTCCCAAACCCTACTCTCTCAGACAGACCCAGCAGCTACACACACACACACACACACACACAGAAAGAGAGACCCAACCAAATCACGAGAAAACAACATGAGAATTACTTGCCACATTTGAAAGAATTAACAAAAAAACTGAGCAAACTAGAATGACCACTGTGACCGATCAACAATTAAGGAAAGGTTTGACTATGTACAGACTCAGTGAGCATAGCCTTGCTATTGAGAAAGGCTGCCATAGGCAGACCTGGCTCTCAAGAGAAGACCGGCTATGTGCACACTGCCCACAACACCCCCATATCTATTGAGTTAAATACCACAGTGTGCCATCACAGCAGCAAGATTTGTGACCTGTTGCCACAACAGCAACCAGTGAAGAACAACCACCATTGTAAATACAACCCATATTTATGTTGATTTATTTTCCCTTTTCTACTATAACTATTTGCACATAGTTACACTGTATATAGCCATAATATGACATTTGAAAAGTCTCTATTCCTTTGGAACTTTTTTGAGTGTAATGTTTACTGTTAATTTTATTTTATATTGTTTTGTTGTTTATTATCTATTTCACTTGCTTTGGCAATGTAAACATATGTTTCCCATGTCAAAAAAGCCCTTTGAATTGAGTATCTCTACTTGCACATCATTATCTGCTAAATTGTAATTTACCTCGCTACTATAGCCTATTTATTGCCTACATCCCCACGCCATTTGCACACACTGTATATAGACTTTCTTTTTTTTTCTATTGTGTTATTGACTGTACGCTTGTTTATTCCATGTGTAACTCTGTGTTGTTGTTTGTGTCGTACTGCTGTGCTTTATCTTGGCCAGTTCACAGTTGTAAATGAGAACTTGTTCTCAACTAGCCTACCTGGTTAAATAAAGGTAGTTAGCCGGACAGCCCATGCCTCCTGGCCTAGTGTGTGTGTTCATCTCTCTCTCTAGTCTTCCCACTCCTCCTCTCCCTCTCTACCCTTCCTCTCCTCCTCTGCCACAGTCCTGTGTGTCCCCTAGAGCTAGATGAGTGGCAGCTGAATGAGGCCAGGCCTCTGCATGTCTACAGTCTAACCCTAACAGATGAGCCAGGGCCTCAGCATCTGACACAGACCAGGGCTCACAGCACAGGCTGATACACAATTAATGACAAGATATCCTTTCTCCACAACCACAACAAAATAACCAGTCGTTGTTGTGTCTCACTGAGTTAGCATTTTAGCAGACAGCATCAGATGCTGGGGTGGTATTGCTGACTGGAAAGTATCTGACAAGGAGAGGCATGGTGTTCAGCTAACCGGGTGTGTTGTCTGACACACACACACAAGTCTGCAAATAAAGCAGTTTAGCAGAGAACCACATCAAACAACACACAACGGAGACAACATAAAAGGCCTGATAGATAGATGGGGCGGCAGGTAGCCTAGCTGTTCAAGCGTTGGGCGAGAAACCAAAAGGTTGCTACTTCGAATACCCAGGGTGAAAAATCTGCTCCAGGGGCACCGTATTTCTATGGCTGACCCTGTAAATCAACACATTTCACTGTACCTATCCGGTGTATGTGACAATAAAACATACTTTTTTAGATATGAAGTGTGTGAGTCATGTGTTGCTGGAGCTGTTTCATCTACTCTATGGATTTATGATATGCAGTCAGACTTAGATACAGACAGACAGACAGTCTGTGTAGGAGTTGGATTCAGAGTTGGAGTCAATCCAGTTTTCTATTCAGTAAATTCAGAAAGCGACTTCCCTCCTTCATTCACTGTCTGAATTGACCATTTGAAATTTGAATTGATCCCACCCCCATTGTCCTACATCAGATGGCGCACCTCCCTCTCTCTCAGTGGAGGGTCTAGCATCGTGGAGAGGAGAATAGGGAAGGAGGGATAGAGAGGAGGAGAGGAGGAGGAGGGAAGGAGAAAAAGAGGGTGAAGAAGGTTACAGGAGGTCTGTTCTGAATCAAGATGGAACTGAGTGTCACTCTTTCTGCCAAAGTTTCTCTCTCTCTCTTCACCGGCCCTTTTCTGGATTTTGATAATCGTTGGGTATCGGCCTAATTCTGCTCTGCATGCTTTATTTGGTGTTTTACGTTGTACACTGACGAAATTGTTGCATAATTTTGCATGTAGAGTCTCAATTTGGGGTTTATCCCATTTTGTGAATGCCTGGTTGGTGAACGGACCTCAGACACCTCACAACCATAAAGGGCAATGGGTTCTGATTAAAGTATTTTTATCTGGATCCTAATTGACATGTCGAATTTTATCTTCCTTTTGATGGCATTGAAGGACCTTTGTGGAAGTTACCTGTGGCGCGGATGTTTAGGCCAAGATATGTATAGTTTTTGTGTGCTCTAGATGGAATTTGTATTTGTGGTCCTGGCGACTGGACCTTTTTTAGAACACCATTATTTTTGTCTTACTGAGATTTACTGTCAGGGCCCAGGTCTGACAGAATCTGTGCAGTAGAGCTAGGTGCTGCTGTAGGTCCTCCTTGGTTGGTGACAGAAGCACCAGATCATCAGCAAACAGTAGACATTTGACATCATATTCTAGTAGGGTGAGGCCGGGTGCTGCGGACTGTTCTAGTGCCCTCTCCAATTCATTGATATATATGTTGAAGAGGGTGGGGCTTAAGCTGCATCCCTGTCACACCCCACAGCCCTGTAGAAAGAAATGTGTGTATTTTTTGCTAATTTTAACCACACACTTGTTGTTTGTGTACATTGTGACGGCCCTGAAATTGTCTGAACCGTCTCAGTGCTTCTCCTTCCAATAGGGCACTTCCCTTTTAATTCCCAAGCATCAGCTGCGCAAAAGTGGGGTTGTGATGGAGACGCGAATGAGGATGTGTTCAACACTCAGTTCCGAAGCTTCTTTACTCCGTTTGTTTTGTTGTATTTAAAAGTGTGCTTTGTAGCCTAATTGCAAATGTAACTACTTAGGGAGCAGTGGGGCGCTAGCTCCCGACACTACCCGGTGAAATGTGAGGCACCAAATTCAAAATCCAAAAGTTGAATTATTAAACATTCATAAATATACAATTGTTGCATAGTCATCAAAAGCGCTGATTCTTGGCAATATCACAGCGTTGTCAGATTTCAAAAAGGCTTTATGGCGAAAGCACAACATTTGATTGTTTGAGGGTAGCACCTCTAATATTTATGCATTAGCATAAATCCATAACCCAACACGGGTCTCACAAAACGCATAAAATTGCTAATATAAAATCGCTTACCTTTGATGAACTTCTGCTGAGGGCTTCCCAAGTGTCCAACGAAGACAATCCATGCTTCTTTGGTTAGAAAAAGTCATTTATTATATCCATAAATCTCAGTTTGGTTGGCGCGTTATGATCATAAAATCCACCGTTGAGTCGCCCATTGAACCGTGAAGAGAACACGTTCAAATTATACCTATACACTTTCTACAAACAAATCAAACATCATTTTTAATGTATCCTTAGGTATCCTTTTGGGTATATTTGCTGTAATATTTCAACCGGACGATAACGTGAACGATAGGAAAGNATTCATTCTTTCCTTTACACAGATCAGTCGTCCTGGTCCCTTTGCAGAAAAACAGCCCCAAAGCATGATGTTTCCACCCCCATGCTTCACAGTAGGTATGGTGTTCTTTGTCCTCCAAACACGACGAGTTGGGTTTTTACCAAAAAGTTATATTTTGGTTTCATCTGACCATATGACATTCTCCCAATCCTCATCTGGATCATCCAAATGCTCTCTAGCAAACTTCAGACGGGCCTGAACATGTACTGGCTTAAGCAGGGGGACACGTCTGTCACTGCAGGATTTGAGTCCCTGGCGGCGTAGTGTGTTACTGATGGTAGGCTTTGTTACTTTGGTCCCAGCTCTCTGCAGGTCATTCACTAGGTCCCCCCGTGTGGTTCTGGGATTTTTGCTCACCGTTCTTGTGATCATTTTGACCCCACGGGGTGAGATCTTGCGTGGAGCCCCAGATCGAGGAAGATTATCAGTGGTCTTGTATGTCTTCCATTTCCTAATAATTGCTCCCACAGTTGATTTCTTCAAACCAAGCTGCTTACCTATTGCAGATTCAGTCTTCCCAACCTGGTGCAGGTCTACAATTTTGTTTCTGGTGTCCTTTGACAGCTCTTTGGTCTTGGCCATAGTGGAGTTTGGAGTGTGACTGTTTGAGGTTGTGGACAGGTGTCTTTTATACTGATAACAAGTTCAAACAGGTGCCATTAATACAGGTAACGAGTGGAGGACAGAGGAGCCTCTTAAAGAAGAAGTTACAGGTCTGTGAGAGCCAGAAATCTTGCTTGTTTGTATGTGACCAAATACTTATTTTCCACCATAATTTGCAAATAAATTCATTAAAAATCCTACAATGTGATTTTCTGGATTTTTTTTCTTCATTTTGTCTGTCATAGTTGAAGTGTACCTATGATGAAAATTACAGGCCTCTCTCATCTTTTTAAGTGAGAGAACTTGCACAATTGGTGGCTGACTAAATACTTTTTTTCCCCACTGTATATCACTTCTGTTATACTCACATACATTATTTTAACACTCAGAAACTTCAGAGTGTTTCCTATCCAATAGTACTAATTATGTGCATATCCTATTTTCTGGGCCTGAGTGGCATGCATTTTACTTTGGGCATGCCAGACTCTCCAAAACCGTCACCTCGGGAGCCGCTCCCTAAGAAATTAACCAGGATCGGATCTGCTCATTGCTTCCTTTGGACTACACATCTCCGTTGTTCTCCGCTGGTTCTTCGTGGACCTTCTCCACTGGAGATCTGTTGGCGGATTGGATTGTCTGACTGACCGACTGACTACAACTTTTTTGCGTACAGTATTTCATTTGTTTTAGAGTGATGTATACTGTGATGATTTATGTGGTCAGTTGTAGTTGAAGACTTATTGACATGTGATATTCTTTATGGTTGTGTGGTGAAATAGTTGATATTTTGATTGTATGATTGAGACTGGGTTTACGCTACACTTTTATGAAGTGACTAAGGTCACTTGAGTTCACTGAACTCATTTACCGGGCTGGACTCTTTTAGGCCCGAAGTACTGGATTTTTCTGGAGGAACCAGAGCTCATTGTTTGTTATATTATTATTATGTGTGTGTGATCATTTATGTTGGCAATACAACCCACGCAAAAGAATACAGTTGTTTTGAAGTTATTGTCAATGTTTTAAGCATTTATGAAGACGCCAGAGCTAAGGATGATGTTAAAGAGTTTAAGTATAGCCAATTGGAATTTGTGGTCTGTATATTTTATCATTTAATTTAGGATACCATCAACACCACAGGCCTTTTTGGGTTGGAGGGTTTGTATTTTGATTTCTGACGTGTTGTTCTTTCTTTTTCCGTATTGTATTTCTGTATTGTTTTAGTGATTCACCTTAGTGACGGCATAGGCTCAGATTTTCTGGGTCTCTATGTTTTTGGTTGGATAGGTTTCTCAATTTCTTTCATAGGTTTTTGCATCAAACCATTTGTCATTGTTGTTAATTTTCTAAGGTTTTCTGCTTGAAATTTTTTGATTTGATAGGGAAGCTGCCAAGTTTACACCTTCACTATTACAGTGAAACGTTTTGTCCAGCAAGTTGTCTAAAAGGGATTGAATTTGTTGTCGCCTAGTTGTTTTTTGGTAGGTTTCCACACTACTTTCCTTCCATCTATAGCATTTCTTAATATTATTCTGTGCCTTTGACTTTGATGCCTCATGACTGAGTATTGCTTTGTTCAAGTAGACTGTGATTGTGCCGTGATCTGATAGGGGTGTCAGTGGGCTGACTGTGAACGCTCTGAGAGACTCTGGGTGGAGGTAAGTGATATAGTAGTTTATAGTACTACTGCCAGGAGATGAGTTATGAGTGTACCTATCGTAGGAGTCCCCTCGAAGCCTACCATTGACTATATACAGTTGAAGTCGGAAGTTTACATACACTTAGGTTGGAGTCATTAAAACTTGTTTTTCAACCACTCCAAAAATGTATTGTTAACAAACTATAGTTTTGGCAAGTCGGTTAGGACATCTACTTTGTGCATGACACAAGCCATTTTTCCAACAATTGTTTAGAGCCAGATTATTTCACTTGTAATTCACTGTATCACAATTCCAGTGGGTCAGAAGTTTACATACACTAAGTTGACTGTGCCTTTAAACAGCTTGGAAAATTCCAGAAAATGTTGTCATGGCTTTAGAAGCTTCTGATTGGCTAATTAACATCATTTGAGTCAATTGGAGGTGTACCTGGGGATGTATTTCAAGGCCTACACAGTGCTTCTTTGCTTGACATCATGGGAAACTCAAAAGAAATCAGCCAAGACCTCCACAAATCTGGTTCATCCTTGGGAGCAATTTCCAAACACCTGAAGGTTCCACGTTCATCTGTACAAACAATAATACACAAGTATAAACATCTTGGGACCACGCAGCCGTCATTCCGCTCAGGAAGGAGACGCGTTCTGTCTTCTAGAGATGAACGTACTTTGGTGCAAAAAGTGCAAATCAATCCCAGAACATCAGCAAAGGACCTTGTGAAAATGCTGGAGGAAACAGGAAGAAAAGTATTTATATCCACAGTAAAACGAGTCCTATATCGACATAACCTGAAAGGCCGCTCAGCAAGGAAGAAGCCACTGCTCCAAAATCGCCATAAAAAAGTCAGACTATGGTTTGCAACTGCACATGGGGACAAAAATGTTGCTTTTTGGAGAAACAAAAACAGAACTGTTTGGCCATTATAACCTTCGTTATGTTTGGAGGAAAAAGGGGGAGGCTTGCAAGCCGAAGAACACCATCCCAACCATGAATCACGGGGGTGGCAGCATCATGTTGTGGGGGTGCTTTGCTGCAAAAGGGACTGGTGCACTTCACAAAATAGATGGCATCATGAGGTAGAAAAATGTTGTGGATATATTGAAGCAACATCTCAAGACATCAGTCAGGAAGTTAAAGCTTGGTTGCAAATGGGTCTTCCAAATGAACAATGACCCCAAGAAAACTTCCAACATTGTGGCAAAATGGCTTAAGGACAACAAAGTCAAGGTATTGGAGTGGCCATCACAAAGCCCTGACCTCAATCCCATATAAAATGTGTGGGCAGAACTGAAAAAGCGTGTGCGAGCAAGGAGGCCTTCAAACCTGATTCAGTTACACCAGCTCTGTCAGGAGGAATGGGCCAAAATTCACCCAACTTATTGTGGGAGGTTTGTGGAAGGCTACCCAAAATGTTTGACCCAAGTTATCTTCTTTGGCAGCAGCGCACGACGTGACCGTTTTGGAGAGCCTGGTGTGCCCAAAGTAAAATGCCTCCCATTCAGGCCCAGAAAATAGGATATGCACATATTTAGTACCATTGGATAGGAAACACTTTGAATTTTCTAAAAGTGTTAACATTTTGTCTGTGAGTATAACAGAACGGATATGGCAGGCGAAACCCGAGGAATTTCTGTCCTGGAAAAAGTGATTTTGACAGATTGCCTCATTTAGAACCCCTCCCTTATGAAAATGCCCATATAAGGGCATATGAATGCAGTACCTATCGCTTCCTCTGGATGTCAACAGTCTCGAGAAAGTGTTCTGATTCTTTTTAGATGCTTTTAGAGCAGATAATAAGGAAGTGTCCACGCAGATGTCAATAGAGTAAAACGCGCGTTCACGGCTGGCACGCTCCGTGGTTTTTTCCTTTCTTATCGCCCAGTTTATATTCCGGTTGAAATATTATACTATTTATACATAAAAGTGTTCCTAAGGATACATTTAAAATTATGTTTGATTGTTCTTGGACAAGTTTATAGGTATAAGTTGAACGAGTTCTCTTCACGTTTCAATGGAGGAGTCAACGCTCTATTTTCTGATTATAACCGCGGTTGGTTTGCCTCTAAATACCTATATTATGTAATGAAAAAGATTGTTTTCTTGGTACCTAACAGAAGCAACCTGTGAACCCTTCGGGAGTCGTCTTCAAGAAGTTTTCCATTAACTAAACAAAAGCGACACTTTACACAATACACACTTGGCACTACCGAATACTTAAGTACGATTACCTTTTTATACACCCCACCTATCCTCCAACAATCAAATGTGGTGCTTTCGCCGTAAAGCCTTTTTGAAATCTGACAACGCTGTGATATTGCCAAGAAGCAGAGCTTTTGATGACTATGAAACACTTGTATATTGATGCATGTTTAATAATTCAACTTTTGGATTTTGAATTTGGCGCCTTGCATTTCACCGGGTAGTGTCGGCTAGCGCCCCACCGCTCCCTAAGAAGTTAAACAATTTAAAGGCAATGCTACCAAGTACTAATTGAGTGTATGTAAACTTCTGTCCCACTGGGAATGTGATGAATGAAATTAAAGCTGAAATAAATCATTCTCTCTACTATTATCCTGACATTTCACATTCTTACAATGAAGTGGTGATGCTAACTGACCTAAGACAGGGAATTTCTACTAGGATTAAATGTCAGGAATTGTGAAAAACTTATTTGGTTCAAATTTATTTGGCTAAGGTGTATGTGAACTTCCGACTTCAACTGTACAGTCGTGGCCAAAAGTTTTGAGAATGACACAAATATTAATTTCCACAGTGTCTTTAGATATTTTTGTCAGATGTTACTATGGAATACTGAAGTATAATTACAAGCATTTCATAAGTGTCAAAAGATTTTATTGACAATTACATGAAGTTGATGCAGAGTCAATATTTGCAGTATTGACCCTTCTTTTTCAAGACCTCTGCAATCCACCCTGGCATGCTGTCAATTAACTTCTGGGCCACATCCTGACTGATGGCAGCCCATTCTTGCATAATCAGTGCTTGGAGTTTGTCCGAATTTGTGGGTTTTTGTTTGTCCACGGCCTCTTGAGGATTGACCACAAGTTCTCAATGGGATTAAGGTCTGGGGAGTTTCCTGGCCATGGACCCAAAATATCGATGTTTTGTTCCCGAGCCATTTAGTTATCACTTTTACCTTATGGCAAGGTGCTCCATCATGCTAGAAAAGGCATTGTTCATCACCAAACTGTTCCTGGATGGTCGGGAGAAGTTGAAGTTCTTGATGATCCGATAAATGGTGGATTTAGGTGCAATCTTACTGGCAGCATTAGCCTTGCCTGTGAAGCCCTTTTTGTGCAAAGCAATGATGACGGCACGTGTTTCATTGCAGGTAAGCATGGTTGACAGAGGAAGAACAATGATTCCAAGCACCACCCTCCTTTTGAAGCTTCCAGTCTGTTATTATAACTCAATCAGCATGACAGAGTGATCTCCAGCCTTGTCCTCATCAACACTCACACCTGTGTTAACGAGAGAATCACTGACATGATGTCAGCAGGTCCTTTTGTGGCAGGGCTGAAATGCGGTGGAAATGTTTTTTGGGGGATTCAGTTCATTTGCATGGCAAAGAGGGACTTTGCAATTAATTGCAATTCATCTGATCACTCTTCATGACATTTTGGAATATATGCAAATTGCCATTATACAAACTGAGGCAGCAGAGTTTGTGAAAATTAAAATTTGAGAATTTCATTCTCAAAACTTTTGGCCACGACTGTACATACCCAGCGTATGACAGAGCTGCAGGAGTTTTTGTTGGTTATGTTGTCGTAGTTGTGCCTGGGGGGGCATATGGGGGAGGGAATGCTGTCACCTCCAGGTAGGTGTTTGCCCCACTGTGTGCTGAGGGTGTCAGGTTCTTGTCCAGTTCTGGCATTTAGGTCGCCACAGACTAGTACATGTCCCTGGGCCTAGAAATGATTGATTTCCCCCTCCATGATGGAGAAGCTGACTTCATTAAAGTATGGGGATTCTAGTGGGGGGATATAGGTAGCACATTGGAGGACATTTTTCTCTGTTGAGGTATTTTTTTTGAATTTCTTGCCAAATGTAAAATGTTCATGTTTTGATTAATTTAAGAGAGTGAGTTTGGTCTGTTCTATACCAAATTTGCACACCCCCTGAGTCCCTTTCCTGTTTAATTTTTGGTAGTTTGGTGGATGGGACTACCGCCTCTCTGTAACCTAGAGGGAAACCAGTGGGTCCATCTCCTCTATACCATCTTTCTTGGAAGATGACAATGTCTGTATTTCTGATTTCTTTGGTGAAGTCCAGGTTCCTGCTCTTTAGGCCAAAGGCAGATGACCTCAGGCCTGGGATATTCCAGGATGAGATAGGGAAGGCTTTGTGCTCCATAAAGTGTCCAATGTTGTTAGTTGTGTGATTTGGCCTCAGACCAGTAAGTGTGAGCAGAGCCTGCTGAGCATCTGGTACATGCCATTGGCTTGGGCTAGTGTAAGAGTGGGGGTTGGGCCTGTTTGCCTGCTTACGGCCTGGGAGTGTCACTGTCTCTGTCTCTGTCTCTGTCATTGTCTCTGTCTCGGTCTATGTCTCTCCCCTATCTGTTACTGTGCAGTTCTGAGAGACAGCTGTCTGAGCGACTGATGTTAAGTGTCACAGTGACATATGTCACACACAAATGTCCCACTCCTGCTGTGCTGTCATTGAATGACTGACAACTTATTTTCTCTGATACTCTCTCTCTCTGACACTGCACCACAGGGTTCATGTTTGACAGTGCAACAATTCAAACAAGTACTATGTTACTTATTGATACTGTATTAAAATGATAATATTTCAAAAGGACCTCTACACTCTCTACACCCACCGCCCCCTCTCTCTCACTCTCCACAGACTCTCTCTCTCCTCTCTCCTCTCTCCTTTTCTCTCTCTCTCTCTCTCTCCTCTCTCTCTCTCTCTCTCCCTCTCTCTCATCTTCTCTCTCTCATCTTCTCTCTCTCTCTCGCTCTCCACAGACTCTCTCTCTCTCTCTCTCTCTCTCTCTCTCTCTCTCTCTCTCTCTCTCTCTAGCTCTCCACAGACTCTCTCTGTCTGTCACTCAGACCTCCCAGTGGAAGTCCGTAGCTCGGAGTCCCGTCTCGCTCTCCATCTCCGTCTTTTCCAAGACTTTCATCTTAGAAAGGTCAGCTCAAATCATAGTGTCAGACGAAGTTTATTCATCAAAATGTTCCGGTGACTCTATGTCTCTCTCTCTCTGCAGCTGGCTGTTAGTGTCATTTTCCTGAAGAGGAGCTCTCAGACCCATTCTGAGTGACTGTTGTTACCAGGTTTCTACCAGTTTGTTACCATGTTGCTACCAGGTTGTTACCAATCCCTCTTTGATGGGATGTAGGGTTTGAGCATAGCCTGAAGGTAAGGAGGGGCAGTTCCCCTTGCTGCTCCACAGGCAAGCGCCAGGGTCTTGAAGATGATGCAAGTTTGACTGGAAGCCAGTGGAGTGGGCGGAGGAGCGGGGTGACATGGGAGATCTTTGGAAGGTTGAACACCAGGCGGGCTGAGATGTTCTGGATAAGTTGCAGGGGTTTGATGGCACAAGCGGGGAACCCAGCCAACAGAGTTGACAAGTGCCTGGATTAGGACCTGCGCCGGTCCTGTGTGAGCAAAGGTTGTACTCTACGGATGTTGTGCAAGAGCGAGTCACTGCTTTGATGTTTGCAGAGAACGACAGGGTGTTGTCCAGGGTCACACCAAGGTTCTTTGCAATCTGGGAGGAGGACACCATGGAGTGATGGAGAGGTCTTGGAGCAGGCAGGCCTTCCCTGAGAGGAAGAGCAGCTCCATTTTGTCGAGGTTGAGCTTGAGGTGGTGGAACAACATCCAAGCTTAGATGTCTGGAAAGTCGGCTAGTACAGTCGGCCAGTACAATGAGTGGTGAGCCATCGACTGGAAATTAGTTTATCAAGGTGTCAACAAGCTCATTGAGGAACTCTCCAAGGGCACCTGGTGGGCAATAGATGACAACAATGTTAAGCTTGAGTGACAGTGA
>QNTS01002472.1:79091-101792 GCA_003317085.1 Hucho hucho
CCTGGAAAAAGTGGTTTTGACAGATTGCCTCATTTGGAACCCCTCTCTTATGAAAATGCTCTTATAAGGGCATATGAATGCAGTACCTATCGCTTCCTCTGGATGTCAACAGTCTCGAGAAAGTGTTCAGATTTTTTTAGATGCTTTTAGAGCAGAGAAGAAGAGGAATCAGGAAGTGTCCCCATAGATGTCCTTTACAAGACAACGCGCGCTCCCGCCAGGCTCGTCCTTTGTTTTTTTCCTTTCTTATCGCCCAGTTTATATTCCGGTTGAAGTATTATGCTATTTATACATAAAAGTGTTCCTAAGGATACATTTAAAATTATGTTTGATTGTTCTTGGACAAGTTTATAGGTATAAGTTGAACGAGTTCTCTTCACGTTTCAATGGAGGAGTCGACGCTGTTTTTTTCTGATTATAACGCGCCAACCAAACGGAGATTTATGGATATAATACATTACTTTTTCTAACAAAAGAACCATGGATTGTCTTCGTTGGACACTTGGGAAGCCCTCAGCAGAAGTTCTTCAAAAGGTAATTGATTTGTTTTCGCTGTGAAATGTGTTTTCTGTGAACCGTGGAGGCTTATGAAATTATGGTAATTGCAAAATTATGTTAGGTGCTACCCTCAAACAATCAAATGTGGTGCTTTCGCCGTAAAGCCTTTTTGAAATCTGACAACGCTGTGATATTGCCAAGAAGCAGAGCTTTTGATGACTATGAAACACTTGTATATTGATGCATGTTTAATAATTCAACTTTTGGATTTTGAATTTGGCGCCTTATGTATATTTAGTATAATATTTCAACCGGAATATAAACTGGGCGATAGGAAAGGAAAAAACCACAGCGCGCGCAAGCAGGTGAACGCGCATTCTCTTCTGTTGACTTCTGTGTGACCACTTCCTAATTCTTCTTCTATTGCCATCCTGATCAACTAAATAGAATCAAAACAGTGTCTAGAGACTGTTGACATCCAGTGGAAGCAATAGGTACTGAAACCTACTCCCTTATATGGGCATTTTCATAAGGGAGGGGTTCAAAATGAGGCAATGTGTCAAAAACACTTTTTCCTGGACAGAAATTCCTCGGGTTTTTGCCTGCCATATCCGTTCTGTTATACTCACAGACAATATTTTAACACTCTTAGAAACTTCAGAGTGTTTCCTATCCAATGGTACTAATTATGTGCATATTTTCTGGGCCTGAGTGGGAGGCATTTTACTTTGGGCACTCCAGGCTCTCCAAAACCGTCACCTCGGGAGCTGCTCCCTAAGAAGTTAATTGTTTATGGTTCATTGAACAAGCATGGGAAACAGTTTTTAAACCCTTTACAAATGAAGATCTGTGAAGTTATTTGGATTTTTACTTATTATATTTGAAAGACAGGGTCCTGCAGAAGGGCCGTTTCTTTTTTTGCTGAGTTTACTTGAATCAGTTATAGAACCCATTGCCCTTTATGGTTCTGAGGTCTGGGGTCCTCTCACCATCCAAGGATTCACAAAATGGGACAAACATTAAAGTGAGACTCTGTATGCAGAATTCAGCACAAATATATCCTCCGTGTACAACATAAATCACTGCATTCGTATCAGCAGACTCAACAGCCTTGGTCTCTCAAATGACTGCCTTGCCTGGTTCACCAAATACTTCTCTGACAGAGTTCAGTGTGTAAAATCAGAGGGCCTGTTGTCCGGACCTCTGGCAGTCTCTATGGGTGTGCCACAGGGTTAAATTCTCGGGCCGACTCTTTTCTCTGCATACATCAATGATGTCGCTCTTGCTGCTGGTGATTCTCTGATCCACCTCTACGCAGACGACACCATTCTGTATACATCTGGCCCTTCTTTGGACACTGTCTTAACAAACCTCCAGACGAATTCAATGCCATACAACTCTCCTTCCGTGGCCTCCAACTGCTCTTAAATGCAAGTAAAACTAAATGCATGCTCTTCAACCGATCGCTGCCCGCACCTGCCCTCCCTTCTAGCATCACTACTCTGACTTAGAATATGTGGACAACTACAAATACCTAGGTGTCTGGTTAGACTGTAAACTCTCCTTCCAGACTCACAATAAGCATCTCCAATCCAAAATTAAATCTAGAATCAGCTTCCTATTTCGCAACAAAGCATCCTTCACTCATTCTGCCAAACACACCCTCGTAAAACTGACTATCCTACCGATCCTTGACTGCGGCGATGTCATTTACAAAATAGCCTCCAACACTCTACTCAGCAAATTGGATGTAGTCTATCACAGTGCCATCCGTTTTGTCACCAAAGCCCCATATACTACCCACCACTGCGACCTGTATACTCTCGTTGGCTGGCCCTCACTTCATATTCATCGCCAAATCCACTGGCTCCAGGTCATCTATACGTTTTTGCTAGGTAAAGCCCTGCCTTATCTCAGCTCACTGGTCACCATAGCAGCACCCACCCGTAGCACACGCTCCAGCAGGTATATTTCACTGGTCACCCCCAAAGCCAATTCCTCCTTTGGCCGCCTTTCCTTCCAGTTCTCTGCTGCCAATGACTGGAACGAATTGCAAAAATCGCTGAAGCTGGAGACTCATATCTCCCTCGCTAACTTTAAGCATCAGCTGTCAGAGCAGCTTACAGATAATTGCACCTGTACGTAGCCCATCTATAAATAGCCCACCCAACTACCTCATCCCCATATTGCTATTTTTTATTTTTTGCTCCTTTGCACCCCAGTATCTCCACTTGCACATTCATCTTCTGCACATCTATCACTCCAGTGTTTAATTGCTAAATTGTAACTACAGTATTTCGCCTCTATGGCCTATTTATTGCCTTTACCTCCCTAATCTTACCTAATTTGCACACACTGTGTATATATACTTTTCTATTGTGTTATTGACTGTACGTTTGTTTATTCCATGTGTAACTCTGTGTTGTTGTTTGTGTCGCACTGCTTTGCTTTATCTTGGCCAGGTCGCAGTTGTAAATGACAACTTGTTCTCAACTAGCCTACCTGGTTAAATAAAGGTGAAAAAAATATAGAATAATAATAAAAAAGCCAAACAACCAAATCATGAGAACTATGTACAGACTCAGTGAGCATAGCCTTGCTATTGAGAAAATCCACCATAGGCAGACCTGGCTCTCAAGGGAAGACAGGCTATGTGCACACTGCCCACAAAATGAGGTAGAAACTGAGCTGCACTTCCTGACCTATGACCATATTAGAGACACATATTTCCCTCAGATTACACAGATCCACAAAGAATTCGAAAACAAACCTGATTTTGATAAACTCACATATCGCCTGGGTGAAATAACAGTGTGCCATCACAGCAGCAAAATTTGTGAACTGTTGCCACAAAAAAAGGGCAACCAGTGAAGAACAAACACCATTGTAAATACAACCCATATTTATGTTTATTTATTTTTCCTTTTGTACTTTAACCATTTGCACATCATTACAACGCTGTATATACAGTTGAAGTCATAAGTTTACATACACTTAGGTTGGAGTCATTAAAACTCGTTTTTCAAGCACTCCAAACATTTCTTGTTAACAAACTATAGATTTGCCAAGTCGGTTAGGACATCTACTTTGTGCATGACACAAGTTATTTTTCCAACAATTGTTTACAGACCGATTATTTCACTTATAATTCACTGTATCACAATTCCAGTGGGTCAGAAGTTTACATACACTAAGTTGACTGTGACTTTAAACAGCTTGGAAAATTCCAGAAAATTATGTCATGGCTTTTGAAGCTTCTGATTGGCTAATTGACCTCATTTCAGTCAATTGGAGGTGTACCTGTGGATGTATTTCAAGGCCTACCTTCAAACTCAGTGCCTCTTTGCTTGACATCATAGGAAAATTTTAAAAAATCAGCCAAGACCTCAGAAAAGTCTGGTTCATCCTTGGGAGCAATTCCAAATGCCTGAAAGTACCACGTTCATCTGTAAAAACAATAGTACGCAACTATAAACGCCATGGGACCACGCAGACGTCATTCCGCTCAGGTAGGAGACGCGTTCTGTCTCCTAGAGATTAACGTACTTTGGTGAGAAAAGTGCAAATCAATCCCAGAAAAACAGCAAAGAACCTTGTGAAGATGCTGGAGGAAACAGGTACAAAAGTATTTATATCCACAGTCATACAAGTCCTATATCGACATAACCTGAAAGGCCGTTGAGCAAGGAAGAAGTCACTGCTCCAAAACCGCCATAAAAAAGCCGGACATCGGTTTGCAACTGCACATGGGGACAAAGATCGTACTTTTTGAAGAAATGTCCTCTGGTCTGATGAAACAAAAATAGAACTGTTTGGCCATAATGACCATCGTTATGTTTGGAGGAAAAAGGGGGAGGCTTGCAAGCCGAAGAACACCATCCCAAACATGAGGCACGGGGGTGGCAGAATCATGTTATGGGGGTGCTTTCCTGCAGAAGGGACTGGTGCACTTCACAAAATAGATGGCATCATGAGGTAGGAAAATGTTGTGGATATATTGAAGCAACATCTCAAGACATCAGTCAGGAAGTTAAAGCTTGGTCGCAAATGGGTCTTCCGAATGAACAATGACCTCAAGCATATTTCCAAAGTTGTGGCAAATGGCTTAAGGACAACAAAGTCAAGGTATTGGAGTGGTCATCACAAAGCCCTGACCTCAATCCTATAGAAAATGTGTGGGAAGAACTGAAAAGGCGTGTGCGAGCAAGGAGGCCTACAAACCTGACTCAGTTACACCAGCTCTGTCAGGAGGAATGGGCCATTATTCACCCAACTTACTGTGGGAAGCTTGTGGAAGGCTACCCGAAACGTTTGACCCAAGTTAAACAATTTAATGGCAATGCTACCAAATATTAATTGAGTGTATGTAAACTTCTGACCCACTGGGAATGTGATGAAAGAAATAAAAGCTGAAATAAATCATTCACTCTACTATTATTCTGACATTTCACATTCTTAAAATAAAGTGACGATCCTAACTGACCTAAGACAGGGAATTTGTACTAGGATTAAATGTCAGGAATTGTGAAAAACTAAGTGTAATTGTATTTGGCTAATGTGTATGTAAACTTCCGACTTCAACTGTATACATAATGACATTTTGAAATGTCTTTATTCTTTTAGAACTTCTGTGAGTGTAATGTTTACTGCTCATTTGTATTGTTTATTTCACTTTTGTATATTATCTACTTCACTTGCTTTGGCAATGTTAACATATGTTTCCCATGCCAATAAAGTGCCTTGAATTGAATTGGAGAGAGAGAGAGAGACTGCCTCTCTTTTTATAGACTATTTGAACCAAAAACCCTGCTCTCTCTCCCTCTTTAATCCTCATAGAGATATGGAGCTTGGAACTCCTTGCAGGAAGGGGAAAGCGAAGTGAAATCAAACAGCCATGTTCGCATGTACACGTGTTAGAGACGAATGGTGTTTGGACGCATTAGTCAGGTCAGACTCTCTCTGTGTGTGTGTGTGTGTGTGTGTGTGTGTGTGTGTGTGTGTGTGTGTGTGTGTGTGTGTGTGTGGAGGAGCGATCACAGCTAATTTAAGGCAGTAAACGGACTCAAATGTTTTGCCAAATAGCCTCCAGCTACGGTCATAAACGATTAAAGAGCAGCTGAAAGATCTAATTTACACACACACGAGCACACACACCCTGGTGTTTAAAGCAGTCTGTCAGAATTCTTCCACCAGGAGAAATATAACATCTTAGAGCTGCAGCCTAGCTGTACTTGTGCTTTAATTAGGGTAAAACAGTAAAATGACCAGTTAGAAGTGAGTAGTTTGTGCTGTAGCATAATGACTGTCATTAATTCCTGTCTGGTTTGTTTTCAACCTTAAAGCTCCTACTGTGTTTAAACATGGCCGACATGACAGACTTCGTCTATACAGTTCAACTCATGAGAACAGGGTTTGATCTAGGGGTTCAATGGAGCGTGACTTTGGTTATGTCCAGTTCTGACCCTCCTGCATCTGTGTGTTTGTGTGTGCGTGTATGTGTGTACGCTGTTTCTATTATTACTCTGGGGACCTTTGAGTGCTTGAGTGCTCTCGATCCCTGACTGTTCTAATTTTTTTGAGGCGGGCAATATCTAGATGGCCATAGAGCGAGAGGGGTCCTAAGGGTCCTGGTGACCTACCATGCAGAATATTTGCTCTGCTCTCTGTGACATTTCTGTATGTGTGTGTGTGTGTGTGTCAGTTGTAATTTCGTCCCAAATAACTTTGACAAAAAATATTTGTCAACAACCTATTTTTCCTGACGAAAACTAATGATGATAACGAGATGAGATGACATGGGAAAAAAACGATAACTGTAACAAAAAAGTTAAAATTTTAATTGATGAAAATGTGACTAGACAAAAATTTGATGAAAATACCACGAGACTAATGGACATTCAATTTGAAATGAAGCTCCATTTCATCTGTTTAGTCCAATCATAAGCATGCATGCCTTTGCAGAATATTTAATGCAATCCTCTCATTGGCAGAATTAACGTGTTTCAGTTGCACGGTCTGATTGAGCTGATCTGCCCGGCTCTCCCAAACAGCTCCCGGGCGGTCACTTCAGTCACTCGTCAATCTTTTGAACTGATGCACCGAAACTAGAAACATCACTTTCATGTAGACAATTTTGCTTTGATCGCATTAAAAGCTCTATTTTCCCATGTGCACTGTTACTCATCTGTGTTTCTGCTCTCCCGGTCCGCAAATGCGAGTGCAGTTGTTTTTTCCCGATTGGAAATATTAATGCTATTTGCTGAATATTAGGAGTACAGTAATATTTTTGTCATTTTTGGAAAAGTCAGATTCTCCCCTTATTAAGACAATCATTTATTTACCCCCATCTCAAGGTAATGATGGGGAGAAAACTTGTTTGTTTAGCTTGTAGCCAAGGCTTTGCTGCCACAATAGCAATGTGACAGCTATATGAGGGGATAGTAGGCTTCATTGGACAAGGCTATATGAGTGTGCACATGATGGAAGTTAAAATGCATTGACTAATTTGTGACTAAAATGACTGACTAAAACTACACAAACATTTTCCAGAGTTTTAGTCGACTGATAATAACTAAAACTAAGAGGGATGAAATAACTCAAATGTGGCTAAGACTTAAAGGTATTTTAGTCATAAAAACTAAGACTAAAATTCTGCATGTGTGTGCAGCCAGGTCGCTCAAGTTTCAAGGCGAAGTTCGACGTCCGTCCAGGTACTCAAGACATCGGGAGATGATGTAATAACCGGCCACTACGGGCAAAGGCCTTGTGGACCAGACAGGTTGCTCAAGATCCACATTTGTGTGTGTATGTATGTGTGTGTGTGTTAGTGTGAGGGGACAACCAGGGCACAACACGGTTTTTCCATCGCCCCCGACCAAGTGCCTCCGATCACCTCGAGTCAACAGGCGCTAATACTGCAGGGGTTAGCCTCAAATCCCTAAGCTTTTAGAGAGAGAAGGAGAGAGGAAGAGAGGTGGAGAGAGAGAGAGTCTATGAGGGAGATGTTAAAGAGGAGAGAGCCACAGGCACCATCCCTGAGGGGAGATGGAGAGACAGAAAGAGAAAGAGAGAGGGAGCAAACGGAAAGAGGAGAGAGCCACAGAGGGGTAGCGAGAGAGAGATGGAAAGTGCTCTGAGGAGTGACATGATAACAAACTGTGAAATACAGTACATGTAACTCTACTTTATTGATGTGTGAGATTTGGAGAGATGGCAGATGTGCCTTTTCCCTCCGATTCACCCTCCTCCTCCTCAGGTTCACACCACAGACTCCCCCAGAGACACATACACACAGCCACAGAGAGCAACCAAATATTGATCCTACCACAAACCCTTTCACTTTTATATCCCCAAAACAAATGGGTTTTAGAGAAGGCTCAGTGGGTTGAGAGGGGGAGACTGTGCATTATATTGGCCAGTTGATCTGAAAGAGGTTGAAGTCATACAGTTATACTAATTCTATAGACCTACAGGTAACTGCCAAAATAAAGGAAACAACAACATAAAGTGTATTAAACCTTTTACTGCAGTGGGCTAAATCAGTGTTTCTTGGCAGTCTTAAACACATCTACTTTGAAACAAAAGTATACACCTCACACACATGGTTATGGGATTAAAAAAAGAAGACACCTGTACCATGTCAGATATAGAGTTGAAATGTATTAAGTTTTGAGTTTGCATCCCAATATTACACATATACATCACAGAAGACTGAAATATAACAAAACTGTGACATAGAAACAGCAGATGTGATTTTTTTAAATAATCTTTATTGATGATGAAATTATGAAAAATGTAAATAACATTCCACCCACAGTTCATAACTGTGCACTCTCCTCAAACAATAGCATGGTATTATTTCACTGTAATAGCTACTGTAAATTGGACAGTGCAGTTAGATTATCAAGAATTTAAGCTTTCTGCCCTATCAGATATGTCTATGTCCTGGGATTTTTTGTTTGTTTCTTACAACCTCATGCTAATCACATTAGCCTACATTAGCTCAACCGTACCGAGGTCGGGACACCGATCCTGTAGAGGTTAATTGCTTAAGTAACTCAGGAACCACACCTGTGTGGAAGCACCTGCTTTCAATACACATTGTATCACTCATTTACTCAAGTTTTACTCAAGTTTCCATTATTTTGTCAGTTATCTGTATATACAGTAGTGTTTCTCCATGTTGGAGCTGTGAATCTGAAAGGATCTCACACAAGTTAATGTAAGAATACACTTTAGTGCTCCACTCAAGCACACAGTGTGACTCCTATGCGTGGTACTGCATAGAACTATGCTACAGTAGCTGCAGTTAAATGGATGTCTGTCTATAGGTGCAGTGATTACTGTGACTGTGAAAGATCTGTGGAACAGCAGTCACTGGGATGTAAGAAAAGAGGGAAGAAGAGAGGGAGATATGGAGAAAGAGAGAGTGGGAATGATGGAGCAGGAGAGATGGAGAGAGAGAGAGTTGCCCAACACAATTACACCCTAACTCTCTGATAGCCATCCTCCTCCTCCTCGGTCTCCTACCCACTCAACTCCTCCTATCTTTACTCTCTCCTCTCTTTCCCTTTCCACTCCTTCTCTGTCTCTCCCTGTCTCCCTGGTCCCTGAAGCCTCCCAGAAAGAGAGAGAGAGAGACGGGGAATGCTGTTTTCAACCCAGAGGTCTGATCATAGTCTCTGTGGGAGAGCTGGTTAAAATAACACACAGAGCCCTCTATACTGTCACAATCACAACTACCTGTCCCTGCAGGACAGGACAGAAGTATCTGCAAATACCATTTTATCCATAAACCTTAATGCTAAATCAGTTAATAATAGAACAAAGTACTTTGCCATTATTTCTGATGACAATACTGCTAATTAAGTTGTTTCTAGTATGGCCATCTAGTGACTACCCTCTTATAGCAGGCAAGCTGTTATAGCGCTTATTATTTCAAATAGACTACATGTCATATTAAGCAGCATGTAAATACTCTAAATAGGTCAGAAGCCAGACAGGGAGACTAAGAAGGAACAACAATTAATTTTTTAGGTTATATTATTTACATTATTTCAAGGCTATAGTCTACAAAGAAATACATCCCTATCCCATCTGGACAAGAGGAATACCTATGTAAGAATGCTGTTCATTGACTATAGCCCAGCATTCAACACCATAGTAACCTCCAAGCTCACCATTAAGCTTGAGGCCCTGGGTCTGAACCCGCCCTGTGCAATTGGGTCCTGGACTTGCTGACGGGCCGCCCCCAAGTGGTGAAGGTAGGAAACAACATCTCCACTTTATTGATCCTCAACACGGGGGCCCCACAAGGGTGTGTGCTCAGACCCCTCCTGTACCCATGTACCCAAGTTTACACATGATTGCGTGACCATGCACGCCTCCAACTCAATCATCAAGTTTGCAGACGACACTACAGTAGAAGGCTTGATTACCAACAACGACGAGACAGTCTACAGTGAGGAGATGAGGGCTCTGGGAGTGTGGTGTCAGGAAAATGGACTTCCGGAAAAAACAGAGGGCGCACCCCCCTATCCACATTGACGGGACAGCAGTGGAGTAGGTGGGAAGTTTTATGTTCCTCGGCGTACATATCACTGACAAACTGAAATGGTCCACCCACACAGACAGTGTGGTGAAGAAGGCCCAACAGTGCCTCTTCAACCTCAGGAGGCTTAAGAAATTTGGCTTGTCGCCTAAAACCCTCACAAACTTTTACAGATGCACAATTGAGAGCGTCCTGTCGGGCTGTATCACAGCCCACAACCGCAGGGCTCTCCAGAGGGTGGTGCGGTCTGCACAACGCATCACCAGGGACAAACTACCTGCCCTCCAGGACACCTACAGCACCCGATGTCACAGGAAGGCCAAAAAGATAATCAAGGACAACAACCACCCGAGCCACTGCCTGTTCACACTGCTATCATCCAGAAGGCGAGGTCAGTACAGGTGCATCAAAGCTGGGACAGAGAGACTGAAAAACAGCTTCTATCTCAAGGCCATCAGACTGTTAAATAGGCATCACTAGCACAGAGAGGCTGCTGCCTACATACAGACTTGAAATCATTGGCACTTTAATAAACGGAACACTAGTCACTTTAATAATGTTTACATATCTTGCATTACTCATCTCATATGTATATACTGTATTCTATACTGTCTACTGTATCTTAGTCTATGCCACTCTGACATTGCTCCTCCATATATTTAGATATTCTTAATTCCATTCCTTTACTTAGATTTGTGTGTATTAGGTATTTGTTTTGAATTGTTGAATTGATTTGACATTGTGAAGCATTTACGAGTGCGACACAATAGGCTGGTAAGGACAAAGCGCTCAGCAATTAAACAACATTTTGTTGTAGGATCGGACCCTTTTTTAAAATGTGTGCCTAAAATGGCATACCCAAATCTTACTGCCTGTAGCTCATTACCTGAAGCAAGGATATGCATATTCTTGATACCATTTGAAAGGAAACACTTAGGTGAATATAACACATTAGATCTGGTAAAAGATAATACAAAGAAAAAAACCTGCATTTTTCTTTTTTTAAATCATCTTTGAAATGCAAGAGAAAGGCCACAATGTATTATTCCAGCTTAGGCTCAATTTAGATTTTGGCACCTAGATGGCAGCAATGTATGTGTAAAGATCTAATGAACCGTTGTATTCCTGTTCAAAATGTTGTATCAAGACTGCCCAAATGTGCCTAATTGGTTCATTAATACATTTTCAAGTTCATAACTGTGCACTCTCCTCAAACATTAGCATGCTATTATTTCACTGTAATAGCTACTGTAAATTGGACAGTGCAGTTAGATTAACAAGAATTTAAGCTTTCTGCCCATATCAGATATATCTATGTCCTGGGAATTTTTCTTGTTACTTGCAACCTCATGCTAATCACATTAGCGCACGTTAGCTCAACCGTCCCGCGGTATCCTGTACTATTTATTGAAGCTGCCAGTTGAGGATTTGTGAGGCTTCTATTTCTCAAACTAGACACTCTAATGTACTTGTCCTCTTGCTCAGTTGTGCACCGGGGCCTCCCACTCCTCTTTCTATTCTGGTTGGAGCCAGTTTGCGCTGTTCTCTAAAGGGAGTAGTACACAGCGTTGTACGAGATCTTCAGTTTCTTGGCAATTTCTCGCATGGAATAGCCTTCATTTCTCAGAACAAGAATAGACTGACGAGTTTCAGAAGAAAGTACTTTGTTTCTGGCCATTTTGAGTCTGTAATCGAACCAACAAATGCTGATGCTCCAGATGCTCAACTTGTCTAAAGAAGGCCAGTTGTAATTGCTTCTTTAATCAGGACAACATTTTTCAGTTGTGCTAACATAATTGCAAAATGTTTTTCTAATGATCAATTAGCCTTTTAAAATTATAAACTTGGATAAGCTAACACAACGGGCCATTGAAACAATGGAGTGATGGTTGCTGATAATGGGGCTCTGTACGCCTATGTAGATATTCCATAAACAATCTGCTGTTTCCAGCTTCAATAGTAATTTACAACATTAACAATGTCTACACTGTATTTCTGATCAATTTTTAATGGACAAAAAAATAGCTTTTCTTTCAAAAACAAAGACATTTCTAAGTGACCCCAAACTTCTAAACGGTAGTGTATATATATATATGTATATATATGTTTCTCTCCCTCTCTGTCTCTCTCCCTCTCTCTCCCTCACTTTCTCTCTATTTATCTCTCCTTCTCTCTCTTTCTCTCACTCTCTGAGATAAATGTTCTAGGAGTCTGTAATGTACTCTGAAATGATTTTCTATTATAATGTTGAATTCATTGTGGTCATATTTGCATATCTTTAATTAAACGCCTTGAGTTTTGAAAATTATCTTAATTAACTTGTCACTTCTTCTATGTTGTGGTTAATTAATTAATGAATGGCAGGTTGTTCTTGATGTGTCAGAGTTTTTTTTTATTTTATTTTTATTTCACCTTTATTTAACCAGGTAGGCAAGTTGAGAACAAGTTCTCATTTACAACTGAGACCTGGCCAAGATAAAGCAAAGCAGTTCGACACATACAACAACACAGAGTTACACATGGAGTAAACAAACATACAGTCAATAATACAGTAGAAAAAAAACAAATCTATATACAATGTGTGCAAATGAGGTAGGATAAGGAACTTAAGGCAATAAATAGGCCATGGTGGCAAAGTAACTACAGTACAGCAATTTAGCAATTTAACACTGGAATGGTAAATGTGTAGTAGATGAATGTGCAAAGTAAAAATACTGGGGTGCAAAGGAGCAAGATAAATAAATGACTACGGTAGGGGATGAGGTAGTTGGTTGAGCTATGTTTATTCCTGTATTCATTAGAGTGTGCTTTTACATTTCCAGGTGCTGGAGCCTAGCCTGGGAAGTGGCTGATCTAGAGCTGCCAGTTACATCAGTGTGTTTCAACCCCCTGCTCTCACAGTCTCTCTGCAGAATCAGATGTCCAAACCCTTGTCCATAGACAAAGGTTTTGGAAAGTGTTAAAACAAAAACATCTTCACAGTTAAGATCAGGCATTCATTCTGAATGGTTAAGCTAAGGTTTAAGGCTTGGGAAACACACAAAAAAAACGAGTACCTAGCACTGTGATTGAACACGTGGCTTACGCCCAACCGCCGTCCACAACACCTTAGCAAAACCAAAGCCTACTCAATGGTAATAGCACTCACCATTGCCCCTAGTGGCTGGTTTTGACATCATCTCCTGATGTCCTGTTTACCTGGACAGATGTCTAATTTCGCAGTGGATCTTGAGCGATCCCTCTGCTCTGAGTGCGCAGCCTTACTTAAAGTATTTTGTCTCTGTGTGTGTGTGTTTGCTTGTGTGTGTCCATGTGTTAGTCTACTCTACATCATTTATATATTTTCTTTTAAGGAAACATTCCATTGCCATGGCACTCCTTTGACCAATCACACCTCAGAGAGACGTTACCATGGTAGCAAGGGAGCTTTGGCCTCGGTGGAGCTGCTGGCTGAGGGAAGTGTGTGTGTATGTTTGTTTGTGTGTGTGTGTTGGTGATTTGTCTCCTGTCACACACACGCAAGCACGCACGCACGCACACACACACACACACACAGAGACAGAGTGTGTCTCTGTCTCTGTCTCTGTGTGTGTGTGTGTGTGTGTGTGTGTGTGTGTGTGTGTGTGTGTGCTTGCGTGTGTGTGTGTGACACTCACACACTTACACACACTCACACTTACACTCACGTACACACCGAGGGTTGTCATTAGAAGTGGGCGGGGGTTTGGAGTGGCCACCAGCTGATCAATGTCCTGTGGTCAGAAATCAACAAGGATCAATAAATGTCTGCAGGGGAAACTGATATGATGAGCTACTGCTTCTGGCTACTGGAGAGAACATGCTGGCTACGGGAGAGACATAGGAGAGGAGAGAGAAGGAGGGAAGAGAGGAGAAGAAATTAGAAGAGGTGGGAGGAGAACAGGAAGGTAGAGGAGAAGAGGAGGGGTGAGGAGGAGATGAGCGGAGAGAGGAGAGGAGGGGTGAGGGGGCAGGTTCGGGTCAATTAGTCAACCAGCTCTCACAGTCTCACATCAGAATTAGATGTTCATCCATGTTTCTCCAACGTCAAATTTTGAAGTGGTTAGGCATGCATTCATTCCGAACGGTTAAGGTAAGGGTTAAGGTTTGGGATAGGCTTAAAAAAAATTTTCAAAAACAACTTTCTATCCATGGAATCAGAGGCAGATGCTTTTGCCCGTCCACCATCCTTGTCCACAATGCCCTTTCAAAACCAAAACCTGCTTGAAAGTAGCCGTGCTCACTGTTTCCCCTAGTGGCCGGTTTCCATGTCATCTCCCGAAGTGGATGGACATTCAGTACTGACTTGTATCAAGTGTGAACTGGCTGCAATTAGTGTTAATAAACGACAAATGAATGTGTGGCTGCAGTCTAATAACAATTAGACTAGATCATCTAATCACAGCCTGGTGAGTGTAACTGGAGTTTAAGAGAATATTAACAGCCTGGCTGTACAGTCATGTCGCCAGGGCTATAGGCTCATCACAGACCACATGCTCATTCCCTCATCAAGGTGGAGAGTGACACACACACACACACAGACACATGCACACACACACACAGATGTGGTTATTAGTGACGGGGAGAAATCGATACAGTGACATATTGGGATATTATTTTTGACAAAAAATTGCAATATTATTTTTGCGCTAATCAGCTGTACCTGCACCAAAACGCCAGTATTTTTCCTTTCGTACCGTACCGCTGTCCATCTTCTTTTTAAATAGGAAGCCAACTTGTTTTTAGAATTTTTATTTCCATGTCTGATCAAAACTATTTTTTTCTAATGCTCTCACTTGTCTCTCTGCAGCAGATTATAGTGAGCAATATGCTTGGAATATCAAACCGCAATAAAATCACAGTATCGAATCGCAATATACAGTATATAGAATCATTAGAATCGCAATTGGATACATACAGTATCATATCAGCACCTAAGTATTCTGATAATGTCGTATCCTGAGGTCCCTGGCAATTCCCTGCCCTAGCGGTTATCATAACAGGCCTTTATTAAATGTTCTCCTGGCCCTCAATAATAATATCTGCCTCTATCTGCAGTCACTTAGGACAGAGTGGGAGGGAGGGAGGGACACGGTGAGAGAGAAAATTAGCAAAAGAATGAAGGAGAGTATTTGTGAGAGATTGTGTGAATATTGAAATCCTATTAGGTTCTGGAAAAGACAGGTCTCCACGGTCATGGGTGTACCTCAGCCACACTCAAGGTCCTAAACGACATCATAACCGCCATCGATAAGAGACATTACTGTGCAGCCGTATTCATTGATCTGGCCAAGGCTTTCGACTCTGTCAATCACCACATCCTTATCGGCAGACTCAACAGCCTTGATTTCTCAAATGATTGCCTCGCCTGGTTCACCAACTACTTCTCCGATAGAGTTCAGTGTCAAATCAGAGGGCCTGTTGTCCAGGCCTCTGGCAGTCTCTATGGGGGTGCCACAGGGTTCAATTCTCGGGCAGACTCTCTTCTCTGTATACATCAATGATGTCGCTCTTGCTGCTGGTGAGTCTCTGATCCATCTCTACACAGACGACTCCATTCTGTATACATCTGGCCCTTCTTTGGACACTGTGTTAACTACCCTCCAGAAGAGCTTCAATGCCATACAACTCTCCTTCCGTGGCCTCCAACCGCTCTTAAATGCAAGTAAAACTAAATGCATGCTCTTCAACCGATCGCTCACCGCACCTGCCCGCTCGTCCAGCATCACTACTCTGGACGGTTCTGTCATAGATTATGTGGACAACTACAAATACCTAGGTGTCTGGTTAGACTGTAAACTCTCCTTCCAGACTCACATCAAACATCTCCAATCCAAAATTAAATCTAGAATTGGCTTTGCAACAAAGCATCCTTCACTCATGCTGCCAAACATACCCTCGTAAAACTGACCATCCTACCGATCCTCGACTTTGGTGATGTCATTTACAAAATAGCCTCCAATTTTCTACTCAACAAATTGGATGCAGTCCATCACAGTGCCATCCGTTTTGTCACCAAAGCCCCATATACTACCCACCACTGCGACCTGTACGCTCTCGTTGGCTGGCCCTCGCTTCACACTCGTCGCCAAACCCACTGGCTCCAGGTCATCTACAAGTCCCTACTAGGTAAAGCCCCGCCTTATCTCAGCTCGCTAGTCACCATAGCAGCACCCACCCGTAGCACGCGCTCCAGCAGGTATATCTCACTGGTTACCCCTAAAGCCAATCTCTCATTGGCCGACTTTCCTTCCAGTTCTCTGCTGCCAATGACTGGAACAAACTACAAAAATCTCTGAAACTGGAGACACTTATCTCCCTCACCAGCTTTAAGCACCAGCTGTCAGAGCAGCTCACAGACCCCTGCACCTGTATTTAGCCCATCTGTAAATAGCCCAACCAACTACCTCATCCCCTACCGTATTTATTTATTTATCTTGCTCCTTTGCACCCGTCTTTCTACATTGCACATTCATCTACTGCACATCTACCATTGCAGTGTTTAAATGCTATATTGTAATTATTTTGCCACCATGGCCTATTTATTGCCTTACCTTCCTTATCTTACCTCATTTGCACACATTGTATATAGATTAGTTTTTCTACTGTATTATTGACTGTATGTTTGTTTTACTCCATGTGTAACTCTGTGTTGTTGTATGTGTCGAACTGCTTTGCTTTATCTTGGCCAGGTCGCAGTTGTAAATGAGAACTTGTTCTCAACTTGCCTACCTGGTTAAATAAAGGTGAAATAAAATAAAATAAATAAAACTCCCCCATATCATGAAATACCCTGTCATACCTGGCAGTGCCGTAACATGCCTTCAGCATCATTAGCCTAGCCATTACAATAGCCATTTCACGCCTTACACACACAGACAGACTGCTCATAACACACACACACACACACAAATCTCTCCTGTAGGCTGGACGGCTGTGTCGTATACATCCCTGTTCATCTCCGAAGAGAAAATAACTATGCTCTCCTCTCTTCCGTTTTTATCTCAGTATCAGGCCAGATCTTTCTGACGATCATTCTCTAAATGGAGTTGAGTTATACAGTATGAAACACCACTTACCTTACACATACACACACACACACACACACACACACTGTGTATACACTGCACTAGCTGAGGCAGGCAGTTTACAATGGTATTATTTCGAAGCGTGGTCAGTGACCCTCTTAAGAGCCGCCCTACGGAGTGTGTATACTCCCAGCCTAAATAATGCAGTGACTGAGCTGCATCAAACCCACAGCATGAATAAATAACTACACACACTGCCCTACACACACACACACACACACACACACACACACACACACACACACACACACACACACACACACACACACACATGAATGAGTAACTACACACACACACTTACTGCCCTCGCCTGCTCTCTACACACTCCCCTTACAGCTAAATCAACAGATAAATATTTCAGAGGTTGCTTACTTGATAACAGTTTAACTCATTTAAGATTTAACTACATTTCCACTTAATGAAGACCTAGAGAGAGAGTGAGTGTGTGTAGTGATGTTCTGTGCTATTTTCAACACATCAACAGTTTTCAGCAATTTGTGGAGAGACCCATTCTCCGCAGTCTTAGTTACAGAGTTAGGTGTAAGGAACATTCAGTTTCAGTCAGTTCATATCCATTTCATGAATCTTTACTGGTTAAATGTCCCTCCCTGTCTGTGATTCTAGCAAGGTTATTATAGTTAACTAAAACTGAAACTAAAATAAAAACAAAAATTGGAAAAACACTTTTTTTTTTTATTAATGGAAAATAAAACAGTAATATGACTTGATTAGCTAAGTGTTCAACCCCCTGAGTCAATAGATGTTAGAATCACTTTTGACAGTGATTACAGCTGTGAGTCTTTCTGGGTAAGTCTCTAAGAGCTTTGCACACTTGGATACAATATTTGCCCTCCCAGTGAATTTGTCACCCAGTGTCAGTTGGAAAGCAGACTGCAACAAGTTTTCCTCTAGGATTTTGCCTGTGCTTAGCTATATTCCGTTTCTTGTGTTGGGCCTCCCGAGTGGCACAGTGGTCTAAGGCACTGCATCGCAGTGCTAGCTGTGCCACTATAAATTCTGGTTTGAGTCCAGGGTCTGTCGCAGCCAGCCGCGACCGGGTGACCCATGGGTCAGCGCACAATTGGCCCAGCATCGTCTGGGTTAGGGGGGGGTTTGGCCAGCCGGGATGTCCTTGTCCCATCGTGCCCTAGCGCTTCCCGGTTAAGCGGGCATTGTGTCAAGAAGCAGTGCGATTCGGCTGGGTCATGTTTCGTAGGACGCACGGCTCTCGACCTTCGCCTCTCCCGAGTCCGTACGGGAGTTGCAACGATGGGACAAGACTGTAACTACCAATTGGATACCACGAAATCTGCCCCAAATATAACGCTTTGTATTCAGGACAAAAAGTATTTCTTTGGCACATTTTTTGCAATATTACTTTAGTGCCTTATTGCAAACAGAATGCATGTTTTGAAATATTTGTATTCTGTTAATGCTTCCTTCTGTTCACTCTGTCATTTAGGTTAGTATTGTGGAGTAACTACAATGTTGTTGATCCATTCTCAGTTTTCACCGATCACAGCCATTAAACTCCGTAACTGTTTTAAAATCACCATTGGCCTCATGGTGAAATCCCTGAGCGGCTTCCTTAGGAAGGGCGCATGTAACTTTGTAGTGACTGGGACACCATCCAAAGTGTAATTAATAACTGCACCACGCTCAAAGGGATATTCAATATCAGATTTTTTTTTACCCATCTACCAATAGGTGCCCTTCTTTGCAAACCATTGGAAAACCTCCCTGTTCTTTGTGCTTGAAATTCACTGCTTGACTGAGGGACCTTACAGATAATTGTATGTGTGGGGTGCAGAGATGGGGTAGTCATTTATAAATCATGTTAAACACTATTATTGCACACAGAGTGAGTCCATGCAACTCATTACATGACTTGTTAAGCTCATGTTTACTCCTGAACTTATTTAGGCTTTCCATAACAAACAGGTTGAATACGTATTGACTCAAGACATTTCAGCATATTTTTTTTTTACCTTTATTTAACTGGGCAAGTCAGTTAGGAACAAATTCTTATTTACAATGACAGCCTAGGAACAGTGGGTTAACTGCCTGTTCAGGGGCAGAACGACAGACTTGTACCTTATCAGCTCAGGGATTTGAACTTGCAACCTTTCAGTTACTAGTCCAACACTCTAACCACTAGGCTACCCTGCCGCCCCATTCAATTTTTTTAAACATAAAAACATAATTCAACTTTGACGTTATGGGGTATTGTGTGTAGATCAGTGACACTGGAGGGAGAGAATGTAAAGGGGGAGGAAGAGAGGGTCAAGGTGGAAGGAGGAAGGGAGGGATAGGGAGGACAGCAATATACAGATGACTGCCAAAAAACTCTCTTCTCTTGTAGTACTATCTCTCTCCCTGCGCGTGGAGGCCTGCATGTGGAGGCCTGCGTGTGGGGGCCTGCGTGTGGGGGCTTGTGTGTGTGTGTGTGTGTGTGCCGGTACGTGTGTGAGACACACATATGCCGCTCCGCAGAGCTTATAAATTACCTTCCTTCCAACTCCACTTTACATTAATGGAAGGAGCCTCCGCCTCCCTCCCTCCCTCCCTATATCCTTCTCCTCTCTCTCTCTGGTACACAAACAGATTAAAAGCAGGGAAATGGTGGAGTACATGTTAGTCTCTAACCTGGGTCTGCTCTGTCTGGTCTCTCTGGGTTTAGACTTACCTCTCTCTGATCTCCTTACTTCACTCTGTGGCTCCCAGCAGGACAGAGGTGACCTTACCCTATCTGACACCTGAACTACTGTTGTCCCCAACCAACCAGAGCCATGCGTTTAGTAGGCTAACGGTTATCAAACTGCTTTGTTGGTGTGATGCGGTTGTTGTGAACATGGGTTAGTACCCCGGAAAGACAGTACTCAATGTAACGCTCACCAAAAATCCCTCAAATACCCACAAAATGTATATTCCCTTCCAACAGCCTGGAGCCTCAGCATACATCTATATCTCTCTCTAGTTGAAAGGATCTCAGTGTGTCTGTGTCTATGACTCCTGGAGGTGTTTCACTCTTACTGGACAGAATCAGATGAAATGAAAACAGTGCTGCCGCAGTGATACTAAGCGGCTCATTGCTAGCTTATCTCCTGCCTGTCTTTAAAACTAATTACAGACCATTATCACAATTACATCTGCAGGAAGGAGACACGTCACCACACACACACACGCACGAATGCATGCACATACACACACCAACACACACACACAGGTCTGAGGAAGCAGAGCTATCAGCATCAGGTACCAATCAGGTTGTTGTGTGTGAGGTGATCAGGGACCAGGCTGGGTCTGTCTGTCTTGTCTGTCTTGTCTGTCTGTCTGTCTGTCTGTCCGTGTGTCTGTCTGTGTGCTCCACACTCATTAAACATGGAAAGCATTAGGCTTTTTATAAGACGTGGCTCACATCTGTGAGTCACACTGACTCTAAAAAAGACACTTATCTTCCCCTCCCTCTCAAGGTGTCCCCCTCCCAGCTAATGACATCTGTCTATTTCTGAGAGATTGATGATGACTGGGTGACTGGGCAGAGCAGATAGATGAGAAGCTTCAGTGAGGTTGTCTGGTGATCAATAGAAAATAAGACTATATTGACCAGTGCTGTGATTATTGGCTTGGCTTCACTTTGCCTGTTCCACTGCATGAGCGACTACCTCTGGAATAGAATACGACATGTATATAGCTGTAGTCTACAGTATAGGAACCCTATGGACTGTTGCTGTAAAGGAGCTTCCCTAGAGGCAGCTGTGTCTCTGTATGGAGACATGCTTTGCAGGAGACATACAGCGTAATGAACAACCTACAGCATCACACACACACACTCACACTCACGTGCACAGGCACACACAAATGCTCACTCACATATACACGCTTGCACNTGACCAAATACTTATTTTCCACCATAATTTGCAAATAAATTCATTAAAAATCCTACAATGTGATTTTCTGGATTTTTTTTCTTCATTTTGTCTGTCATAGTTGAAGTGTACCTATGATGAAAATTACAGGCCTCTCTCATCTTTTTAAGTGAGAGAACTTGCACAATTGGTGGCTGACTAAATACTTTTTTTCCCCACTGTATATAGCTGTAGTCTACAGTATAGGAACCCTATGGACTGTTGCTGTAAAGGAGCTTCCCTAGAGGCAGCTGTGTCTCTGTATGGAGACATGCTTTGCAGGAGACATACAGCGTAATGAACAACCTACAGCATCACACACACACACTCACACTCACGTGCACGGGCACACACAAATGCTCACTCACATATACACGCTTGCACACACACACACACACACACACACACACACACACACACACACACACACACACACACACACATAGCATAATGAGTCTGCACCATGCTTGGGTGGGTAGTGGAGGCCACATTGACTGTTCTCTGGCTGAATCAGTATGCTACTGGCACGACTCTGTGTCTGCACTACTCTCCCTTCACCTCTCCCTTGCTCTTCCTTTCTTTCTCAACATCCCTCCCTCCTTCCCTCCCTCCCTGTGTCTTTCTCTCTGCATTCCTCCAGCCTTGTGTCTCTCGTTCTCTCCCTCCCTTTTAATCTCTCTCTTTCTACATCTCTATCCATCCCTCCCTTCCTGCATCTATTGCATATCTCTCCATCAATCTCTTCCTCCCTTACTATCTGCATCCCTCTCTCTCTGCACTCTGCTGGTTTTCCTGTGGGTTCCCAGTACGCTAGTCTAAAGAAACTGTTCCAGCTATTGGCTAATGATATTTGGGTAGTGATATTTATCTCCTCTTATTTTAAATATGTTGATGGATGGTACCAAGAGAAAAGGAGGGGAAGATGTCTGTTAACCCCACCCCCTCGTTTATTCTTTGATGATTTGTCAGCCATTTTCGTCTGACTCCACCCAATGACTGGTCCTCACTCACCGCTGCCTGTCCTTCACTCACTTACACAGACATTGATCTCCCTTTGCCCAGCACTCCAACACGCACACACACACACACACCATTGTAACTGTCATCTCCTCTGATCGATGTACGACTGATCGATGTACGTATCAGTCAGTCTGACTGACTATTCAGCTGATAGACAGACAGACTGACTAACAACAGGACACAAGGCCAGCAGGCTTATTGGTCTATGATGTCTTTGTGTGTCATTGTGACATGTGTTGGAAATCTGGTTCCACAGTCGTAATGCTTGACTGGGTTACACAGAGTAATCTGACTGCCATATTGAGGGTTTGACTGGTGGTTATTTTACCTCCAACTCATGTCCTATCGAACAATAAACACCTGAAATCCCTGGATTGGTGTTATAGGTCAGATCTGAGGCTTTGTGATCTGGATGTGTGCGTGTGAGCGTTTGTTAAGGAATTATAATCCCGTGAGTAACAGTGTGTCTGTGTGTGTATGTGTAAACAGAATGTGGGAGCTGACCAGGATGTTGCTACAGGAGACAGACAGCTTCCATCTGGAGAATCCCACAGATTACTACAGGAGCTGTGTGTGTGTGTGTGTGTGTGTGTGTGTGTGTGTGTGTGTGTGTGTGTGT
>QNTS01002472.1:128872-147821 GCA_003317085.1 Hucho hucho
CTTCTTCACAAAAAAGAAACTCGAGGAGGCAGGTGAAGTGGAGGGCCGAATGTACCCCTGCCCCAGGGATTCGGAGACATATGTTTCCATAGCCGCCGTTTCCTCTTGCGACAGGGGATACACGTGACTCCTGGGAAGTGCTGCGTCTACCAGGAGATTTATCGCTCAATCCCCCTGTCGACGGGGTGGTAATTGAGTCGCCTTCCTTTTACAGAAGGCGAGAGCCAAATCGGCATATTCAGAGGGGATGCGCACGGTGGAGACCTGGTCTGGACTTTCCACCGTAGTAGCACCGACGGAAACCCCTAAACACCTCTCCGAGCACTTTCGTGACCACCCCGTAAGAGCCCTCTGTTGCCACAAAATAGTGGGGTCATGACAGACCAACCAGGGTAGGCCTAGCACCAGGGGAAACGCAGGAGAATCAATAAGGAAGAGACTGATTCTCTCCTTGTGACCCTCCTGCGTAACCATGCTCAGTGGAGTGGTGGCCTCCCTAATTAGCCCTGACCCTAATGGTCAACTATCTGGGGCGTGCACAGGGAAGGGCATATCGACTGGCACAATAGGGATCCCTAAACTATGAGCAAATGATCTGTCAATAAAATGTCCAGTTGCGCCTGAATCTACGAGCGCCTTATGCTGGGAATTCGGGGAAAACTCAGTAAAATTTCTAAACAAAAACATGTGAGCACAGAGGGCTCTGGGTGAGCCTGGTGCCTACTCACCTGGGATGACACGAGACTTCCCTGCCTGCTGCCTTGACTCCCTGAGGAACCTCCCCAGCACCGGCCGGCAGTGTGCCCTCTGCGGCCACAGATGGTGCATGGAACAGCCCCTCCTCTGGTCGCCCTAAGTGCAGCACCTCCCAGCTCCATGGGCGTCGGAGCGATGGTGCTGGGGGATGGAATCGACAGACCCCGATCTGGACGTCCGCGGGTAGCCAGCAGGTTATCCAACCGGATGGACATGTCCACCAGCTGGTCGAAGGTTAGAGTGGTGTCTCTGCAGGCTAACTCCCGACAGATGTCCTCTCATAAACTACAACGGTAGTGATCGATCAGGGCCCTGTCGTTCCATCCTGCGCCGGCGGCCAGGGTCAGGAAGTCCAATGCGAACTCCTGTGCGCTCCTCATCCCCTGACTCAGGCGGGTGGTCGAAAACTGGGTGAACTCCTCAAATTGGTCCAGCGCCACATCTCCTTCCTCCCATACAGCGTTGGCCCACTCCAGGGCTTTCCCTGAGAGGCAGGAGACGAGGGCAGACACGCTCTCACGGCCCGAAGGAGCCGGGTGCACGGTTGCCAGGTAAAGTTCCAGTTGGAGTAGGAACCCTTGACATCCCGCTGCCGTTCCATCATACTCCCTCGGAAGGGCGAGCCGAATCCCACTGGGACCGGGTGAAGGAGGGGTGTGTAGTGGTGACCTTGGTGGTGCTGGCGGAGGCGCTGGAGGAACTCCTCTTCTCTCCCAGCGCCCCATGGTTTGGAGGACGCGATCCATGGCGTTGCCGAGATGTTGTAGCATGGTCTCGTGCTGCTGGACGCGCTCCTCAGCCCCTAATACCGGGGCACCTGCTCCTGCTGACTTCATTTTTCGGCGTGTTTCTGTCATGCTGTGGGTAACTGGTAAGGTGAATCAGGCGCAGGATAGCAGTGATTTGTGGACAAGGTATTTAATACAATAAAGCACCAGTATACAACAAATACGAAAGGTGCGGAAAAATACCGGTCACACAAAATACATGGGCGTACAAAACAAACACCCGGCAACAAATACCAGCCTTCTAACAAAACCTGAACTAATAACAAACACGCCCACAAACATGGGGGAAACAGAGGGTTAAATACATGCACATGTAATTGGGGAATTGAAACCAGGTGTGAAGAAAACAAAGACAAAACAAATGGAAAATGAAAAGTGGATCGGCGATGGCTAGAAGCCCGGTGATGTCGACTGCCGAACGCGGCCCGAACAAGGAGAGGGACCGACTTTGGCAAAAGTCGTGACACCTAGTTATATGTACATATCTACCTCAATTACCTCGTAGCCCTGCACGTCCACTCAGTACTGGTACCCTGTGTATATAGCCAAGTTATTATACTCATTGTGTATTTATCATTACTTTTATTATTAAGTGTTTTACTTTCTAGGATTGTTCTATTTTCTTTCATTCTGCTTTGTTGGGAACGCCATTAAGTATGAATTTCACTGTTAGTGTACACCTGTTGTTTACAAAGAATTTGACAAATACCGATAATAGATATATTTTTTATTCATCAATCTCACCGCGAAAAGAATCAGAGAAAGCAAAACAGCGTCTCTCGATCTACTAATACTAATGTGTAGCCCATGTATCTGATGCTGTCTGGCAAAAAAAGAGTATGACATGCCATATTATTTTTGGCCAGACAGAGGGCTGCTGTTTGCCTCGCTCGGGTGCTTTCTCTGGTGAAAAAGCGAATTTAAGGAAAGGACTATAGACGGATAGACACGAATGAGAAATAATTTTATACGTTTGTTTCCTTTTTTATTGTAAACATTTTTGGGGAAGCCTGTCTTCCCTTGGCATCCATGAATACACACCACTTTGTAGGCTGAATGTCATTACACTTATGATGTTTAAATAGATGTCCCTTCTCATTCAAGTAGCGGGTGCACAGTGCACTGTTCGGATGCTGGACTTTCTTTGTAGTAGAAGAACGTGCGCAGGGAATCAACTTAACCTACTTTTTGAAGTGATTTGTTTGACAATCAGATAAAAATATAATCTGGTTGTGTTCATGACACATTAAAGGTAATACAGTTTTACAGTTAAATTTACATGTCTTTGCTATAAAGCACATAAAAGATGTTTGTCCACACAGACATAGGATGTCCGGTTAAAAACAGAGACCGCCTGAATGTCACGGTATAATTCGCACTCCGGTTGGCACTTTCAAGTCAATTTACTGCTGAATGCTAATAGCCGCATATAAAATCCTGATTTTGAATACAAACACTGTAACAAGACTTTTGGGATTGATTTATGTTTAAAACAGGGAAATGTACCAAACATACGCGGAAACATTTAATGTGTTGAACCATCATAACTAGATTTAAATATCCACCTTGCATCATTAAGGTTCAAAATGTTTTTCTATGACCTGTATTCGTCAGCCAACTCTGATTATCAACACCCCACACAATATATTTCACTTTGCTCACTACAGAAAAATTCAGATGTGTTGTTATATTGTTTTGACATTTCTATCTGTTTTTTTAAACTCTCATCCATCCAACTCTCACTCTCTCTTTACTTTCAGGTTTCTTGCGCATCTCGGTTTTTGATACCGTTATTTCTTTTTTTTTACCTCCCTCCACACACGCACTCACTTTCCCCTGAAACCACGAAACCAGGACAGCCCAGCAGAAAAATAGTTAACACGCACCCTGCTTTCTGATTGGCTGTCAGCCCTGGTGTTCTGAGCTACCCTACAGAGAGAGGTAACTAGGCAACTTCAGCGGCAGCCGAACAGAGGGAAGGAGAGAGAGAGGTAACCACGAAAAAGGGGGCTAGAATAAAGGGAAATTACGCGCGGAAATAGGAAATCCTGACACAGTTTTTTAATAATTTTTTTTATCGGGGTAGTGGGATGTAGGCGGGATTCAGTCACTATCCCTGGGATAGGAAAGTGGATAACCGCCGATTCTGAAACCTTGTTTGTGGATGTTGCTTATAACGGGGATGGTTGTTGGATTGTAACCTCGCAGCAGAATGGGAACTAACAGTAGGCCTACTCAATCTCGGACCGGCAGTAAGAAGGTAAACCAGTGATGAAAAGGCATTTGGACGAAATGAAAGCTTTCGTTTTACGCAGATTAGCATAGAAATATCTCTGCAGAATGTCACAACGGTGCAGGGCAGGTGTTTTGTAAATCGGATGTTTTACCAGACAGACAGCCTGTAGAATAATGTTTTATAATAATCCCTGCAGCGCAGATCTCCACTGCTGCTGCATCTGGGTTTAATGGTTGGAAAATAAAGTCTTTAAAAGTAAGATTTAGACTTTGCAGTGTGTAGAAATTACTCTCATGGTCTGTGTGTGTGTGTGTGCGCGACTGTGCGTGTGTGTTACAGAAAGGGGGAGCGAGAGCAGGCAGTTTGCTGCATTGACATATTTCAGTGAGCGTGCGTGTGTGTGCATGCGTGCGTGAGTGTGTGTATGCGGATATTCCTGTGCTTTCTCACTGTTGTCTATACATTCGTGTGGAAATCGTGTATGCCGTCCTTGTTATTCTTAAAAGATGACAATGTTTTTCCACAAAATTATCAGATCGTCTAGCGTTCCGTATTAAGGCAGTCGGGTTCTACTTGGTGTTCTTCCGCGTCAAGTTAGGGAGCCTCTCTCTTTTTCTCTCTCAGGCTATTGAATGACCTCTGTGCTGGATCCTGCCTTGAGGAGAATGAGTTTAAGTGTAACTGGGCTGTTCTGATATTGATCAGCAACTGGAGGATAAATGTAATGAATACTACTCTGTCAGGGCCTAGGGGGGAGAGAGGTGGAGAGAGAGAAAAAGGGTAGGATAGAGAGAAAGAGCTTGTGAATGGGCATCCCAGTCGGTCTGTGCATGGCTCCGCTGCAGCTGAAAGCCGCATTAATCATGAAACGGCTACACACACTAGAGCTATAGCTGCTCCTCAGTCTTGCTGTAGCGCTTCACAGAATCTGTCCACTAAGTCTTTACCCATGTAGGCAACTACCTGCGTCTGTTTCTGTTCAATCCACTCTGTGTGTGCGTGCCTAAAGGATGTCACGCTGCTTGCTTAGCGAGTACCACTTCCTCCTGATTCGGCTCGCACCCAGGACCTCTTCCTTGCTATTACACGTGACCACCCAAACGTCTTACCAGTCGGCGCCACGTGAAAAGCTAGCTATTTTCTGGCGCAAGTGGGGACACTTCAGGCTGAGGAATAAGTTTCACACATCCCCATGTGCTACACGTGAGTGTTTGGTAGGATGAGGGGTGTGCAGTGTGGGACGGCATGTTGTCCACCTCACAACACCTCATTTGGTAAAGAGAAATGGAGGGTGATTGGATATGACAGAAGGCAGACCACACATTTCTCTTTTGCCCCAGAGTTAGGGTGTGTGAGTGTATGTGTGTGTGTGTGTGACAGGAGACAAATCACCAACACACACACACTTCCCTCAGCCAGCAGCTCCACCAAGGCCAAAGCTCCCTTGCTACCATGGTAACGTCTTTCTAAGGTGTGATTGGTCAAAGGAGGGTCATGGCAATGGAATGTTTTCTCAAAAGGAAGTATGTAAATGATGGACATAGTAAACAGACTATAATGGGGAATATAGACCCTGGTATCACTGTGGGAAAACATTCTCTCAGGTTTTACACTCTTCATTGCTCTCTCTTTTTGTCTCTTCCCCCGTCTCGCGATCCATTGTGGAGGATTCACCGCTAGCTATTAGTGTTGTGTTGTGTTGTTTTTGTGTCTCAGGATGGATCAGAGCTAGCTATTAGTGAGGTGTTGTCACATCTCTACAGTGTTACATCGGCCTCTCGCGCTCTTCCTGACAGCTCTTACCACCTAGTCAGTAATGTGTGTGTGCCTGCGTGTGAGTGTATGTATGTGTTTGTCTGCAGATGTTTCAGTCCTTCCTCTTGTCTCCTCACCTCTCAGGTTACCTGGTCTGCCTCTGGAACCTTTGAAGCTACTTTAGAATCCAGTCCAGCCAGCCAGTGTGTGAGTGTGTGTGTGTGTGAGTGTGTGTGTGTGGTGCATGCTCGTGCATTTGAGGCCTCTTACTTCAGTCTTTGTGGGCCCAGCAGGCAGCTTCAGGTCACCATAGAAACGCAGAGAGCATTATGTAGAAACCCTCAAAGAAAACACAAGTATCTCTCTCTCTCTCTCTCCCTCTCTCTCTCTCTCTCTCTCCCTCTCTGTCTCTCTCTTTCCCCCTCTCTGTCTCTCTCTCTCTCTCTCCCTCCCTCTCTGTCTCTCTCTCTCTTTCTCTCTGTCTCCCGCTCTGTCTCTCTCTCTGTCTCTCTCTCTCTCTTTCTTTCTCCCTCTCTGTCTCTCTCTCCCCCTCCCTCTCTGTCACTCTCTCTGTCTCCTGCTCTCTCTCTCTCTCTCTCTCTCTATTCAATTCAATTCAATTGACTTTATTGACATGGCAAGTTCATTATTACCTACATTGTCAAAGTATACATATATATAAAAAAAATATTATATATATAAATAAATGGTGGGACCAACAGCATCTCTCTCTCTCTCTCTCTCTCTCTCTCTCTCTCTCTTTCTCTCTCTCTCTCTCATTGTAATCTATTCAGAAGCAGTGTGAGGCCTTCAGGGGACTTGTTAATATATGAAGGACATTATGTCTGTAGGGTTCTGTACAGTTCTCCCATAGGGCTGAGTTCTGTACAGTTCTCCCATAGGGCTGGGTTCTGTACAGTTCTCCCATAGGGCTGGGTTCTGTACAGTTCTCCCATAGGGCTGGGTTCTGTACAGTTCTCCCATAGGGCTGGGTTCTGTACAGTTATTCCATAGGGCTGGGTTCTAACTTAAACGACACACAAATACCTTTGTTTTATGCTTTTACCTAAATTGACGTCAACTGAGAGATATCAACGTTCTGGTGTAGGACAATGAGAGAAGGGAAGGAATGAGCATGAAGGTAGGAATGGAGGGAGGAAGGGAGGGAGGAGATGATAGGAGGGAAGGAGGAAGGGAATTGACTGGATGCCCATCCCATTGATCCTGGCTTGGTTTATGTGTAACATTGATCCTGGCTTGGTTTATGTGTAACATTGATCCTGGCTTGGTGTGTGTAACATTCCCAGCTCCTTAATTAGACGGAAGAATACCTTTACAGGAGGAGAGCCAGGATGAGAGAATTAAAGCAACAGCCATTCTCCTCTGATGCTCATGGTAGCGCGGTAATGGGCGCCTGCTGGGTGTGTGTGTGGGTGTGTGTTTTTAGTGTGTGAGTGTATTTTAGGGGACTGGCATCAGTGATTATCTGGCTATAGGCAGGTGAGCTGTGAGAGAGCAGGATTGGCCAACCCTCTTCTTGGAGAGGTAAGGGATGTGCAGGTTTTTGCTCCTGCCCTGCTCTATCACATCGGATTCAGCTCTTGAGCTGGAGAAGGTGTGCTGGAGAAAACTGTGCAGAAGGAGGGTTGGCCACCCCTGGGCTAACGTTAGACAACCAAAGAGACGGTATAGTTATGGCAGGGATATGAGCAGGGAGGGAGCGAGAGAGCGATCGAGAGAGAGAGGATTAGAGCAGGATATCCAGAGGCTATTAATCTGACTATATTGTAAAATGTAATCAGATTAAATACTCACAATCTGTTTGTTGCACAGAATTAACAACAGTAGTGCAGCACACAACCTCTCTCTCTATCCCTCCTCTCCCTGTCTCTCCATCCCTCTTTCCATTCCGCTCCCTCACTCTACCATCCCTCTACCTCTCTCTCCAAGCCAAATAGACACTGGACAGTATCACAGGACTTCCCTAACCCTTTAACACACACACACATACTGTGCTTAACTCCTCGTGTGCTTGAGCTGAGTCTCAGCCTACTCTCCTCCTGCAATTTTCATGTTCATGCTCTTAGCCGCAATTACTCTAACAGGGTGTGTGTGTGTGTGTAATGGCCCCTTGCTATGAGATTTAATGCACATACAGTATAATTTCAGTGAGTGAATAATTTTCTTAAACTGCACTTTACTAAATAATGTTCCTTGTTGTTCGATTGGCTGTGTGGAATCAAAATGTATGAAATAATGTTTGCTATGCTGAGGTTGGGGTAAGTGTCTGTGTGTGGGGGGGATCACATTGTATTACTGAGTGTTTGGAAATGGGATGACTAAATGGGATGACTCCATCTCTGCTCTCTCTCCCTCGTCTCTCTCTCCCCCTCCCCACCCTCTCCTATCAGTTGCCAGACACCCTTCCTCTCATCTGACTGAGGCAGGTTGAGTTGAGCTGAGCTGAGTTGAACAGGGACAGGAGGCCAAATGGAATCAGAGAAACTGCAATTCAAATTAAATTGTTAATGTACCATGCTGTCGGATGCAATGTAACTTGTCATTTGAATTGAAAAAGAGAGAGAGGGGCAGAGATTTATGTAATATTCTTCTAATGACTCAAATGTAGGCTGAGAGAGAGAGAGAGAGAGAGAGAGAGAGAGAGTAAGGGAAAGGGAGATGTCAAGGAAGGAGTGAACTATTCCCCCCTCTCTCTGTCTCTCTCTGTCTCTCTCTGTCTCTCTCTGCCTCTCTCTGTCTCTCTCTCTGTCTCTCTCTGCCCATATTTATGCTTCAGAGAGGCTCAAGTTTGAAGTGGAGATTCTCTCACTCAATCATACCAGGTGCCATTTCAGCTCATCATACACGCTACTTTACAGAGAGAGGGAGAGAGGTGGAATACAATGTCCCTGTCTTTCCCTCCACCTTCCCATCTTCTTCTTCTTCCTCTCCTTTATCCTCTTCTTCCTCCTCCCTCCTCCTCTTTCTCTACTCCTCCCTAATCTCCTCCTCCCCGTCCTCTCCCCCCTCTTCCTCTTCCTCTCTCTGAGACCTAGTACTATACACAGGAGTCACAGCACATTAACACGTTAATTAACTCATGTTTTCCTACATCCTCATTTATCCCAAAGTACCCCCTCTCCTGCCCACGACAGTACCACAGACACACACACACACACACACACACCCTGCGCTGTGCCCTGGTAGACCCCAGAGGTATTACATGCTCTGTATGACATTAAAAAGCATCGGAGGGAAGAGTAAAACAAAGGTTTATAAATTACATTCTAATTCCTGTTTTTATTCATTCCTTTCAGTCCTTTTATCCTGTCATGTAGAGAGGAGAGAGGTGGCTGTTATTTTGGCATTTTCTCTTTATTCAAGAACACAAAAGATAATGTATTCATTGAGAGGAGGGGGGCCGGGGGGACTGGAGGGGCTGGTTTTGTTACATGTCCCAGAGGAGAGCTTCTGCTGGCTGCAAGACAGAGAGAGAGGAGGGGAGATGGGGGGATTAAGAAATTAAAGAAAAAAAGCGAGAGAGAGCTGGCTGACTGGGCCAAAGGAATGGACGTACCCCTAGAGGATTCTCTCTCGTCTTTTCTGACCTCTGTCTAATTAGTCTGACTTCTGCCTCTTATCCTCCTTTTCCATAACATAACCCTAACCCTGTACCCCCTCCAATCCGCCATCCTTCACTCCATCCCTTCTTCCATCCCTCCTGTCCTCAGGGTCTGTGTTTTTACAGTAGCATTCCTCCTCCTTCAAAACAGGGGACACCAGTTTAGTCTGCGTTGTGTCTCCTGCTGTGTATAAGACAGCTCAGATATACAGGCAGTAGCTTTGAATGTGGCCTTCAGAGTTTGAATCTTGTGTGCGTGTGTACATGTTTCCTCCAGATGCACATTGTACACACATACAGTATAGACAAACAGATAAGAGGGAAGAGGAGAGGAAAGGAGATGGAGATGAGGAGAGGTGAAGATGGAAAGGAGAGGTGGAGATGTGGAGATGAGGAGAGATGGAGAGGTGGAGATGAAGATGAGGAGAGGCGAAGATGAGGAGAGGTGAAGATGGAGAGGTGAAGATGGCGATGTGGAGGAGAGGTGAAGATGGAGAGGTGGAGATGAGGAGAGGTGGAGGAGAGGAGAGGTGAAGATGGAAAGGTGAAGATGGAGATGAGGAGAGGTGAAGATGGAGAGGAAGATGGAGAGGTGGAGATGAGGAGAGGTGGAGATGAGAAAATGGAGAAGCGGAGATGTGGAGATGGAGAGGTGAAGATGGAGAGGAGGTGGAGATGGAGAGGAGAGATGGGGAGGAGAGGTGGAGATGAGATGAGGAAAGGAGAGAAGTTAAGAGTAGAGTCAGAGAGGATAGGACAGAAGAAGAGGAGAAGAGGAGGAGAGAGGAAGAGAGAGTACAGTAGAGGAGGAGAGAGGAGAGGAGAGGAGGAGAGACTACAGGAGGAGAGGAGAGGATGAGAGAGGAGGAGAGGAGAGAGGAGGAGGTTAAGGTTAGAATTAGTATTAACTGACCTGCAGAGCTCTGAGCCTGTCTTAAATCACCCTTTTACTGCTCACCCTGACTGATTTACACAGACGTGTATCACACACACGTATGCACATAAGCGCACACACACCCACACAGCCTTGACTCTAACACCCTGTTATGCCTTTAAAGTGCTGAGTCTCATTGATTAAATATTACCTACAGTACAGTACCGGTGGTAGAGGAGCCATTCTGCGTCTGTGTTGTGATTGGACCAGGGAAATATCAGGGGTGTGGCTCTAACTAAAATGACAGGAGGGAGCAATGAGGAAGGAGAAGACTGATGGGAGGAGGGAGGGAAGGAATGACGGAGAGGAGAAACAGTCTCTCTCTCTGTGTGGAGATGGAGAGGGGAGATGAGGAAAGGAGAGAAGTTAAGAGTAGAGTCGGAGAGAGGATAGGACAGAAGAGAGAGGAGGAAGAGAGAGGAGGAGAAATGAGAGGAGAGACTAAAGGAGGAGAGACTACAGGGGAGAGGACAGGAGAGGAAGAGGAGAGGAGAGGAGGAGCGAGGAGAGGAGGAGCGAGGAAGAGGTTAAGGTTAGAGTCAGTATTAACTGGTGACATCTCAATGAGGAGGAGCCATCCTGTGCCTGTGTTGTGATTGGACGAGGGAGATGACTCTAACTAAGATGACAGGAGGGAGCAATGAGGAAGGAGAAGACGGATGGGAGGAGGGAGGGAAGGAATGAGGGAGGAGAGGAGAAACAGATCCAGGTGTTTCGGTGTGTTTAATTACTCACCTGTGAGACTAACGAGATGTGCACGGAGCAGACGACACACACACACATACACACACACACAGACTCAATACACTCAGGTGGCACTAATTAATAAAACTCCACCACAGAGAGTGCTACATGGCTGGCAAACACTCACACACGCACACACACAGCCCACCTCCGACAACACAATTCACACCAGTCCTCGAGTCGCAGAACCAGCCGAGAGAAAGCGATAGAGAGAAAGTGATTGAGAGAGGAGATATTAGAGGTAGAGAGAATAGAGACAGGCCTCTAGAGACTGTGCTGCTGCAGGCAGTGCTACAGGGAACACATCAGTCACACACACCTGTTACTGTACAGATGGTTTACATTACAACAAACACTGTAGAAAATGGCACAGGAAGAAATGGCAGCAGTTTTATGGGCGTCCAACCAATTGTGCTATTATGTGTTTTTTTTTTTCATGTTCTTTGTAACTTATTTTGTACATAATGTTTCTGCCACCGTATCTTATGGCAATAAAGAGCTTCTGGATATCAGGACAGCGATGACTCACCTCGGATTAGACATAGATTTGTTCTTCAACAAGCAGGACGCACAGGACGTACTCTGAACACCCGACAAGACCAACATCCCAGTTATTGGCAAGAGGAAGAGATGCAGGTACAGAGGACACAAAGCGGGGTGCCTCATAAGGATCCGCAGAAGGCGAGTGGGAAAGCTGCCATTACTGTCAATATTACTCGCCAACGTGCAATCATTGGACAATAAATTAGACGAGGTACGATCACGAATATCGTACCAACGGGACATAAACTGTAACATCTTATGTTTCACTGAATCGTGGCTGAATGATGACATGGATATTCAGCTAGCGGGATATGCGCTGCACCGGCTAGATAGAACAGCACACTGGTAAGACGAGGGGGGGGATGTCTGTGCATATTTGTAAACAACAGCTGGTGCACGAAATCTAAGAAAGTCTCTAGATTTTGCTCGCCTGAAGTAGGGTATGATAAACTGTAGACCACACTATTTGCCAAGAGAGTTTTCATCTATACTTTTTGTGGCTGTTTATTTACCACCACAGATGGATGCTTGCACTAAGACATTTTCAACATGTCCCTGATTGAGTCTGTAATACCAACATGTTTCAAGCAGACCACCATAGTCCCTGTGCCCAAGAACACTAAGGCAACCTGCCTAAATGACTACAGGCCCGTAGCCATGAAGTGCTTTGAAAGGCTGGTAATGGCTCACATCAACACCATTATCCCAGAAACCCTAGACCCACCAAAATTTGCATACCGACCAAACAGATCCAAAGATGGTGCAATCTCTATTGCACTCCACACTGCCCTTTCCCACCTGGACAAAAGAAACACCTACATGAGAATGCTATTCATTGACTATAGCTCAGCGTTCAACACCATAGTACCCTAAAAGCTCATCACTAAGCTAAGGACCCTGGGACTAAACACCTCCCTCTGCAACTGGATCCTGGACTTCCTGACGGGCCGCCCCCAGGTGGTGAGGGTAGGTAGCAACACATCTGCCATGCTGATCCTCAACACTGGAGCCCCTCAGGGGTGCGTGCTCAGTCCCCTCCTGTACTCCCTGTTCACCCACGACTGCGTGGCCAGGCACGACTCCAACACCATCATTAAGTTTGCAGACGACACAACAGTGGTAGGCCTGATCACTGTCAACGACGAGACAATCTATAGGGAGGAGGTCAGAGACCTGGCCGGGTGGTGCCAGAATAACAACCTATCCCTCAACGTAACCAAGACAACGGAGATGATTGTGGACTACAGGAAACGGAGGACCGAGCATGCCCCATTCTCATCGATGGGGCTGTAGTGGAGCAGGTTGAGAGCTTCAAGTTCCTTGGTGTCCACATCACCAACAAACTAGAATGGTCTAAACACACCAAGACAGTCGTGAAGAGGGCACGACAAAGCCTATTCCCCCCTCAGGAAACTAAAAAGATTTGGCATGGGTCCTCAGATCCTCAAAAGGTTCTACAGCTGCAACATCGAGAGCATCCTGACTGGTTGCATCACTGCCTGGTACGGCAACTGCTCGGCCTCCGACTGCAAGGCACTACAGAGGGTAGTGCGTACGGCCCAGTACATCACTGGGGCTAAGCTGCCTGCCATCCAGGACCTCTACACCAGGCGGTGTCAGAGGAAGGCCTTAGAAATTGTCAAAGACCCCAGCCACCCCAGTCATAGACTGTTCTCTCTACTACCGCATGGCAAGTGGTACCGGAGTGCCATGTCTAGGACCAAAAGGCTTCTCAACAGTTTTTACCCCCAAGCCATAAGACTCCTGAACATGTAATCAAATGGCTACCCGGACTATTTGCATTGTGTGCCCCCCCCCCCCAACCCCTCTTTTACTCTGCTGCTACTCTCTGTTTATCATAAATGCATAGTCACTTTAACTATTCATGTACATACTACCTCAATTATCCCAACTAACCGGTGCCTGTATATAGCCTCGCTACTGTTATAGCCTCGCTACTGTATATATCCTCGCTACTGTTATTTTTCACTGTCTTTTTTACTGTTGTTTTTAATTCTTTACTTATCTATTGTTTACCTAATACCTTTTTTTTACTTAAAATTGCACTGTTGGTTAGAGCCTGTAAGTAAGCATTTCACTGTAAGGTCTACACCTGTTGTATTTGGCGCACGTGACAAATAAGATTTGATTTTAATTACTGTAATGTGTAATGGAGGGAGGTGGGGGTCTGATTGCCTATTCCAGTCACACAGACACACTCCTTCACTCCACCTGTCTGTGGCAGCACATTTACTCCTCTCTTCATGCTGGCTGCTTCTCTCCCCCCTCCCCATCAGTAGTATGTATGACTATCATTAGTAATGGTAGTATGATGGATGGCCACGAGAGGGTTTTCTGTGGCAAGGTGGGACTCTGCGTTAGCACACCATCATTACCTACTCACACACACACACACAACGACACACACTCACGTGACAGTCCTCCCGAGGACAGGGTGCTCAAACACTGAGTGTGAAACAATTCAGAATGGGAATGTTCTAATCATTCACGCTGCATACATGATGTGTGTGTGTGTGTGTGTGTTTGTCCTTGTCCACACTATGTGTTTGTTTGTGTGTGTGTTTGTACAATTCTTGGAAATTCAAATATGCAAATATGTCCTGAGCACAATCGACCAATAATGACTCATATCCTATCTGCCAGAGAATCCAACTGTATATAACTCCTCTCTGAGGGCCAAAAGAGTGTGTGTGTGTGTGTGTGTGTGTGTGTGTGTGTGTGTGTGTGTGTGTGAGAGCTCTTCAGTAGTGGATGTGTATGGGTTATAGAAGCGATAACAGAATGATAGTCAGTCACTCTGTCGGCTGTTTATGACAAGCTGAAGTATTTGTTGCCGTGAACCTTGAGGAGCTGTCAACTCTTCTACATGTGTGTGTGTTGGTGCTGTGTAGTTGCTGTACCTATGTGTGTGTTGGTGCTGTGTAGTTGCTGTACCTATGTGTGTGTAGGTGCTGTGTAGTTGCTGTACCTATGTGTGTGTAGGTGCTGTGTAGTTGCTGTACCTATGTGTGTGTAGGTGCTGTGTAGTTGCTGTACCTATGATTATGAAAATGGTTGAGAGCGAGAGAGAAAGACAGAGAGAGAGACGATGAGGAGAGAAAGGAGGGTGATGACTGACTCTGTCTCAGAGTAAATTCTCTGCGCTGGCCAATGGGTGCTTTGGACTTTAGATTAGATTGTGTTATTGAGACACACTGCCATTCATTACCTACCTCACCATGATACCGCACCTTTCCTCTTCTCTCCTTAGCTCCCTCTCCTCTCCTGGGATCCCTCTCCACTCCCTCCCTCCCTTCTCCACTATGTGACTGTGTGTGACAGGACAGCAGTGATTAACTATAGTGAATAATGCATAACTGCATCCCTCATTAACCCCCAGTCTTCTGCTCCACTGGCTCCTACTCCTAAATTTAGACTGAGGAGTGTCCCTGTGCGCCACCCAGAGATCCAGCATATTCCTCACCTGTTTAGGCTGGCCTGTTGTGTCTCCTGCTGTTGGCTACTTGAGAAGTTCAGTCTCTAATGTATTACAACAGATCATCACAGGGTGGCCAATCCTATCCACAAAGTACTTTCTCATGTGAAAATCTCACGTTCACATGTGGAATTGTAAGTTCACATGTGAAAATCAATCACAAGTGAAAATCTAATTTGCAGTTGCAGATGTAAGAACTCAAAACTCCAAATCTCAAACATCAAATTTTTATGTTGTTCCAAACGTCAAATTTAAAAGTGTTTGGTTACTTCTCTGTTTCGTTCCAAGGTTAAGTTTAGGCCTTAACTCTGAATTCATAAGGTTATGCATGAACTCCTAATGGTTATGGTAAGGGTTAAGGCAACATTTAGGTTTTTGCCCTAACACTACACAGCTGATTCAAATTATGAAAGCTTGATCATTAGTTGATTATTTGAATCAGCTGTGTAGTGCTAGGGTACAAATGTGCACTCCTTGGGGACCGAGGACCAAGTTTGGGAAACCCTGGGTTAAGGTTTGGGATAGGCTTAAAACAAAAATATAAAAACCAACTTTCTATCACTGGATTTGAACATGCAACCTTCATAACCAGAGACAGATCCTTACAACCATCTGCCATCCCCTTCCACAACACCAAAGCCTACTTGAAGGTAACAGCACTCACTGTTGCCCCTAGTGAACGGTTTCCACGTCCTCTCCCGAGGTCCTCAGACATGGAGGGACGTCAAATACTGACTTATATCAAGGGTGACCTACCTGGGTAAGAGAGGAAGCAAAGAGGTTAGACACACTGGGTAACTAATAAAGTCACATGTCTGACAGAGATGCTTCTGTTTCCTGGCTTTGTGATGGAGGCAGAGGAACAGACAGGGCTGAACTGGTCCAAATGTACATCGTAACAGAGTAAGAAGGCACATGGGAGACGTACACATAGAACATAACCTGTTTTATCTCTATTTTCCCCTTAAAACACGAACACAACACACTTTCATATCTACAGCCCCACGTCTAGAAATAGACTGAGCGATAGAGATGTTAGGTTTGTGTCTGTGTGTCCGTGTGTCCGTGCGACTGTCATGTGTGTCCTTTGGCTAATTTATTATTCTTAAAAAAAGAAATCACCTTTATTTAACCAGGTAGGCCAGTTGAGAACAAGTTCTCATTTACAACTGCGACCTGGCCAAGATAAAGGAAAGCAGTGCAACAAAAACAACAACACAGAGTTACACATAAACCAACGTACAGTCAATAACACAATAGAAACATATATGTACAGTGTGTGCAAATGTAGAAGAGTAGGGAGGTAAGGCAATGAATAGGCCATAGAGGCGAAATAATTACAATTTAGCGTTAACACTGGAGTGATAGATGTGCAGATGATGATGTGCAAGTAGAGATACTGGGGTGCAAGAGGATAAATAACAATATGGGGATGAGGTAGTTGGGTGTGCTATTTACAGATTGGCTGTGTACAGGTACAGTGATCGGTAAGCTGCTCTGACAGCTGATGCTTAACGTTAGAGAGGGAGATATAAGTCTCCAGCTTCAGTGATTTTTTTCAATTCGTTCCAGTCATTGGCAACAGAGAACTGGAAGGAAAGGCAGCTTAAGGAAGTGTTGGCTTTGGGGATGACCAGTGAAATATTCCTGCTAGAGCGAGAGCTACGGGTGGGTGTTGCTATGGTGACCAGTGAGCTGAGATAAGGCGGGGCTTTACCGAGCAAAGACTTATAGATGACCTGGAGCCAGTGGGTTTGGCGACGAATATGTAGTGAGGGCCAACCAACGAGAGCATACAGGTCACAGTGGTGGATAGTATACGGGGCTTTGGTGACAAAACGGATGGCACTGTGATTGACTGCATCCAGTTTGCTGAGTAGTGTTGGAGACTACTTTGTAATTGACATCGCCGAAGTCAAGGATCGGAAGGATAGTCCGTTTTACGAGGGTATGTTTGGCAGCATGAGTGAAGGAGGCTTTGTTGTGAGATTTAATTTTGGATTGGAGATGCTTAATGTGAGTCTGGAAGGAGAGTTTACAGTCTAACCAGACACCTAGGTATTTGTAGTTGTCCACAGATTCTAAGTCAGAACCGCCCAGAGCAGTAATGCTAGTCGGGCGGGCGGGTGCGGGAAACAATCAGTTGAAGAGCATGCATTTAGTTTTACTAGCATTTAAAAGAAGTTGGAGACCACGGAAGGAGTGTTGTATGGAATTGAAGCTCGTTTGGAGGTTTGTTAACACAGTGTCCAAAGAAGGGCCAGATGTATACAGAATGGTGTCGTCTGCGTAGAGGTGGATCAGAGAATCACCAGCAGCAAGAGCGATGTCATTGATATATACAGAGAAAAGAGTCGGCCTGAGAATTGAACCCTGTGGCACCCCCATAGAGACTGCCAGAGGTCCGGACAACAGGCCCTACGATTTGACACACTGAACTCTGTCTGAAAAGTATTTGGTGAACCAGGCGAGGCAGTCATTTGAGAAACCAAGGCCATTGAGTCTGCCGATAAGAATGCGGTGATTGACAGAGTCGAAAGCTTTGGCCAGGTCGATGAAGATGGCTGCACAGTACTGTTTTTAATCGATGGCGGTTATGATATTGTTTAGGACCTTGAGCTTGGCTGAGGTGCACCCATGACCAGCTCAGAAACCAGATTGCATAATGTTTGTTAACTTGGCTTTCGAAGAATTTAGAAAGGCAGGGCAGGATGGATATAGGTCTATAACAGTTTGGGTCTAGTGTCTCCCCTTTTGAAGAGGGGGATGACCTTTCCAATCTTTGGGGATCTCAGACGATAGGAAAGAGAGGTTGAACAGGCTAGTAATAGGGGTTGCAACAATTTCGGCTGATCATTTTAGAAAGAGAGGGTCCTGTCTAGCCCAGCTGATTTGTAAGGATCCAGATTTTGCAGCTCTTTCAGAACATCAGCTGTCTGGATTTGGGTGAAGGAGAAGTGGGGGTGGGGTGGCTTGGGCAAGTTGCTGCAGGGGGTGCTGAGCTGTTGGCCGGGGTAGGGGTAGCCAGGTGGAAAGCAGGGCCAGCCATAGAAAAATACTTATTGAAATGATCGATTATCGTAGTTTTATTGGTGGTGACAGTGTTTCCTAGCCTCAGTGCAGTCTGCAGCTGGGAGGAGGTGCTATTTTTCTCCATGGACGTCCTTGAAAAGTTGCATATCGCGGGGGCTATTCGATGCTAATGCAGAACGCCACAGGATGTTTTTGTGCTGGTCAAGGGCAGTCAAGTCTGGGGAGAACCAAGGGCTATATCTGTTCTTAGTTCTACATTTTTTGAATGGGGCATACTTATTTAAGATGGTGAGGAAAGCACTTTTAAAGAGCAACCAGGCATCCTCTACTGACGGGTTGAGGTCAATATCCTTCCAGAATACCCGGGCCAGGTCGATTAGAAAGGCTTACTCGCTGAAGTGTTTTAGGGAGCATTTGACAGTGATGAGGGGTGGTCGTTTGACCGTGGACACATTTTCGCACGCAGGCAGTGAGAAAGGGATCGCTGAGATCCTGGTTGAAGACAGCAGAGGTGTATTTAGAGAGCAGGTTGGTCAGAATGATATCTAAGAGGGTGCCCATGGTCACGGATTTAGGGTTGTACCTTGTAGGTTCCTTAACCTGTTTCGGATCCAATCCCATGAACGGGATCGATTTTGACAACATCCGGTGAAATGCGCCAAATTCAAATTACAAAAATACTAATTTCAAACATTCATGAAAATACAAATGCTGCACAGCCTTCAAAAGTTTAGACTCTTGTTAATTTAACAGCATTGTCAGATTTCAAAAAGGCTTTACGGCGAAAGCAGAACATTTGATTGTCTGAGGACAGCACCCCCACTCAAAAACTCAATTAGCATAATAACATAACCAGCAGAGGTGTCACAAAACTCAAAAATAGCATAAAATAAATCGCTTATCTTTGATGATCTTCCTCTGATGGCATATCAAAGCGTCCAGGTTACACAATAAAAGGTCCTTTTGTTCGATAAAGTTCCTCTTTATATCCATATAGCTCCGTTTGGTTGGCGCGTTTTGTTCAGTAATCCACCTGCCCAAA
>QNTS01002473.1:2333-33552 GCA_003317085.1 Hucho hucho
ACTATAACAACAGTAAAGCAGCCATCTGCTCGGTCCTCATTCAGACCTTTTTATGATTAAACACTTCTTTCCAGACTCACTTTAAAATCCTCTCTGACAGAAGATGCTAGATCAGGTGGCATCTAGATTAGTGATAGTGTAGCAATGGGGCAGTGTAGCCAGCCATGGATCCAAAGCCTCCTGTAGCTGGTGGCTTAGGCCTACTTGTTTTGGATTCTGCAGAGCTCACACAGTCTTACCCCAAAGAGGAGGCAGAAATTCTCCCTAAGCCTTCCGTCAGACTCTGCTGGTGCAAATCCCTCCCTCCCCAGCCCCACCAAGGGCTATCAGATTCAGTGGGAGGAAGGTGTGATGGACGGCTAATATAAAGGAGGTTTTGTTTAGTGGCGTTCTCCATTTTGTAACCCCAGGCCTCGGAGTCCCTTGGCCAGTGACCAGAGCATTGAGTGTGTAAGAGGCATGGCTTGCTAACATGTTGAAGGACTGAAATGGAGACACATGCTTAGTGACTCAACAGTGCTGCAGCACACACCATCCAAAGAGTCTCCTCAGACCTGAATCTGACAAACAAAGTTTTATGGTGCATTGTGAATATATAAATCTATATAGGGCGCATAAATAAATAATTTTCTTTCCAGAGTTAAATTGCTGTTATAGAAGTAAAGCAGTGGTCTTGAAAATGGAAAAATCTCAATGGTACAGGAGGAAGCTGGAGTGTGTGTGGACAGAACACCTCATCGGGTGTAACTTCAGAGTGGATCAGAGTAACTTTCTAAAGCCTCAGTCTGTCAGGCGCTGCTGTTGTGCGTATCGCTCCCTGTTGAATTATTAATGCTGCGATTACACTCATTGTCGGCAGTGATGATGGAGACGGGTTTAGCAGTGTCTGCCCTCTTTGATTTGCCTCTGGTCTGCCTGTCTTTTGAGGTGAGCTGTGTGACTCTAAGCCTGTGTTAACACCAGAAGAAGTCTGTATCTAAGCCTGTGTATTAACACCAGAAGAAGTCTGTATCTAAGCCTGTGTATTAACACCAGAAGAAGTCTGTATCTAAGCCTGTGTATTAACACCAGAAGAAGTCTGTATCTAAGCCTGTGTATTAACACCAGAAGAAGTCTGTATCTAAGCCTGTGTGTTAACACCAGAAGAAGTCTGTATCTAAGCCTGTGTGTTAACACCAGAAGAAGTCTGTATCTAAGCCTGTGTGTTATTAACACTAAAAGGACAGTAGAACAACCTTAGGCTTAGACTGTTGCCTAAACGAATGGTCTCAGAGAACCTTTGCTATTTAGTACACTCTTAGAAAACAAAAAGGGTTCTAAAAGGTTTCTCTGGCTGTCCCTATGGGATAATTATTTGAAGAACCATTTTAGGTTCTATGTAGAACCCTTTTTAGATTCCATATAGAACCCTCTGTGAAAATAGTCATTCAATGGTTTTCCCTTGGGGACAGAAGAATAACATGTTTTAGGTTCTGAATATAACTTTCTAGAGTGTGCCATGTGCAATGTCTCCTGTATAAAATGCTGGATTTGATTAAGTTCAAGTATCTCTGGGGCCTCCCGAGTGGCGCAGTGGTCTAAGGCACTGCATCACTACAGATCCGGGTTCGATGCTGTGCTGAGACCGGGAGACCCATGAGGCGGCGCACAATTGGCCCAGCGTCGTCCGGGTTAGGGGAGGGTTTGGGTGGCCGGGTTGTCCTTGTCCCATCACGCTCTAGCGTCTCCTGTGGCGGGCCGGGCGCATGCACGCTGACACGGTCGCCAGGTGTACAGTGTATTCTCCGACACATTGGTGCGGCTGGCTTCCGGGTTAAGCGAGCAGTGTGTCAAGAAGCAGTGCGTCTTGGCGGGTCGTGTTTCGGAGGACGCATGGCTCTCGACCTTCGCCTCTCCTGAGTCTGTACGGGAGTTGCAGCGATGGGACAAGACTGTAACTACCAATTGAATATCACGAAATTGGGGAGAAAAGGGGTAAAAAATTATAACAACAAAAAATTATAACAACAACAAAAAATGATAGTAATAAGTTCAAGTATCTCACCACAGAGTAGCCTATATAACTGAATCAACGGTACAGTGATCTATCTTTGCTATTTGTGTTTAATTTCAGCTCACATCTAGCCCAGCCCTGAGTTTGTCATTATTGATTTTGGATGATGAGGATTGTCATCAGTTTAGTCAATTTGAGTGGCATCATTAGCGGTGTTTTCTCATTTATCCGTAAACAGACGTCTCTGTCGAGCATTAGCGCTGCCTCTGAGTGGAATGAAATTAGCATAAAATCATTAGCCTTTAAGCGTTTTGTGCTTTAATCAAATCTCCCTGTCATGTGGAACGCTCGAGTGATAATTTTAATCTGTCAATATGAAACTTGTTATGAACACTACTGTTCAGCCGTTGTAATGGAAATATTTAATGTGGCAACGTTTTAATATTTAATTTAGCCTGATCAACACAAAGTTGAGCATATTTGGAGTTTCTGTAACACACCATTTCCAGTGTTTTATTTGTGATGCTCAAGGTGCAAGTTGATGGTCACGAGACTTGTTATGGATTATTCTCATATCTGTTGATAGTGATTGACGCCAGACTGGAGATACTGAGGACACACTAATTATTCACTGTTGTATTGATGACGTTCTATGACCACTGTGTGATTCTGTAGCAGCTTACAAAGTCACAGCGTTTTGTTTGGACTTTCTACAAGCCTGTCGGCTCGTGTTTAGAGAACATTGGGTGCTTTTATTAGGATATAAAGTGCCTGTTTCCAAGAGGCCAGTTGGACATTTTCTCTGCTTCTGTGCTGTAGGTGTCTCCCTGTTGCAACTTGTAATAAACCAGATAGATTTTTGATTGACTTTCTGTGGCTGCTCTCACTTTCATTCACCTGGGAATTCCTTTTCCAGCTGTTATAAGTGGTATAGCGCTAACTGGTCACTGTAATGGTTCAAGTCTATCAAGTCTGTCAGGGATTGACTTATAACTCAGCTCAAGGTGTCTTAATACTTTCATCATGGGCCAAACTTCAAACTGGACCTAAACATTTTCTCAGCCCTCCCTGTTGTTTGTTTTTGTTTTCCACAGAGCTGTGTGGCCTGGGGACTCTTTGAGTGGCAGCTTGTGAGATTGCCGGGGGTGATGAGGGTGCGTTGCTCCCGGAAGCTGGGCCTCCTAGCTAAGTCCTTCTTCTTGCTGTGGGTGCTGTGGCTGGGCTACCTGCTCCTGGTCCGTTCCGCCTCCTTCTCCTTGTCCACAGGGAACGATGGAGGGGAGGACGGAGGGGGCCGCAGCCTGCTGGTTAGGCACTTAGCCCCTGTGGAGGAACAGGGGAGCGAGCAGCTGGCCAGGCCTGTGTACGTGAAAGCGCCGGCGGACGCCAACGCTCCTGGGGAATGGGGCAAGGCCACCAGGCTAAACCTCAGCCCGGAGGAGAAGAAGCAAGAGGAGGACAGCGTGGAGAGATACGCTATTAATATCTTTGTCAGCAATAAGATCTCCCTGCACCGACACATCCAGGACAACAGGATGAAGGAGTGAGTAGGCAAATTATCTTAATCTTCACACAGTGGGAACATCTCAATTGCATAATTGTCGCGTCCTCTCTCCTCGTCTCCTTCTCAAAAATGAGAGATCCCTCCCCTCTGACCTTGTCCTCCAATGGGTTATGAGAAAGAGGCAAGGAGAGGGGATGTGAGGAGTATGCTATTGGGATTCAGAGACCCCCCCCCCCCCCCCCCCCCCCCGGCAATACAATCCATCTGGACCAGTAGTTTAGACCAGTAACCACCTCTTATTGTACAGATCCAGTGAGGCTGATTGCAGAAACGTACATTAAGCCTACAACTTTGACTAATGTCTACTTAAATCTGTGTTATGAAGCTGAATTAGACTTGGCTAATCTGGTGTCATGTAGACAGTGATATTTTCTGTACAGCTGTAAGGGATGAATGGGTAACTTCCCTAACTGGCCTGACTCAGTTTAAAAGGTACGGTACTCATTGCACTAGAGGACTGAACTTTGATTGATTGCCTCAATAAAAAGTCTCCATCTGTGTTTCATCTTCCCAGCTGTTCACAGCAGAAGTGATACTCAGTGATGGTGGCAGCCCAACACCTGTGTGATAATGTCTTATATTATTACCCCTCACATAAAATTATGTTTGTTTTTAGGAACAAGTAATTAAGAGTATAGTATAATATCCAAAAGTTTTTGAGCAAGATCATTTGAAAAATACAATTTTATTGAGTAAATGTATTTATTGGTTTCTTTTCCTTTTGATAAGAGATAAAGGTTATCTGTTGATGTAAAAATCTAAATGTACTGATTAAGGTTGTGTCATTAGATTTGTAGGGTCGCGAGAAATTCGTGCCAAAAAAATAAAGGGTCCCTGCTGAAAAATAATTTATGCTCAAATAAACGTTTAAAGCCAAATCCTAACTTCAGATACATTCACCTAACTCCAACTTTTGTGCAAGCAAGCATGACGTCAATTAGTAACACACACAGTGTAAGTTGAGATCGGGCCTATCACATAACAGGAGACTTTAATCTTGTGAGGCACGTAAATTCCTTGGAATGTAGCAGATTTGTTACCTACTACTGTGCTGTTTACCTATATTGTGAAGCCAAACGTTGCTTGCATAAAGATCTGCAACAAAACAGGTTACTACTTGTCCATAATCAAGCTACTACACACACACACACCATTTATCGCTGTGGTTGAATTCAAGCTTGTGTTTTTGTTACTTTTCATCTGTTTTCCATAAGACTCTGTTCTGCTTCGGTTTCAATGACTTCCAATAAACACAGAATCTGTCTGGTCAGCTTCCAAGAAACAGTGAGGCCAGAATCCTTTTTTTAAAGGCACATGAGCTGTCTCCATTTCTTTACAGAGTAGCCTAAATCAAAGTTTATTTGTCACGTGCGCCGAATACAACAGGTGTAGACTTAACAGTGAAATGCTTACTTACAGGCTCTAACCGATAGTGCAAAAAAGGTATTAGGTGAACAATAGGTAAGTAAAGAAATAAAACAACAGTAAAAAGACAGGCTATATACAGTAGCGAGGCTATAAAAGTAACGAGGCTACAAAGACACCGGTTAGTCAGACTGATTGAGGTAGTATGTACATGTAGCTATGGTTAAAGGGACTATGCATATATGATGAACAGAGAGTAGCAGTAGCGTAAAAGTGTGGTTGGCGGGTGGTGGGTGGCAGGACACAATGCAGATAGATAGCCCGGTTAGCCAATGTGCGGGAGCACTGGTTGGTCGGTCCAATTGAGGTAGTATGTACATGAATGTATAGTTAAAGTGACTATGCATATATGAAAAACAGAGAGTAGCAGCAGCGTAAAAGAGGGGTTGGGGGGGGGGCACACAATGCAAAAAGTCCGGGTAGCCATTTGATTACCTGTTCAGGAGTCTTATGGCTTGGGGGTAAAAACTGTTGAGAAACCTTTTTGTCCTAGACTTGGCACTCCGGTAACGCTTGCCATGCGGTAGTAGAGAGAACAGTCTGTGGCTGGGGTCTTTGACAATTTTTAGGGCCTTCCTCTGACACCGCCTGGTGTAGAGGTCCTGGATGGCAGGCAGCTTAGCCCCAGTGATGTACTGGGCCGTATGCACTACCCTCTGTAGTGCCTTGCGGTCAGAGGCCGAGCAATTGCCATACCAGGCAGTGATGCAACCAGTCAGGATGCTCTCGATGTTGCAGCTGTAGAACGTTTTGAGGATCTCAGGACCCATGCCAAATCTTTTCAGTCTCCTGAGGGGGAATAGGCTTTGTCGTGCCCTCTTCACGACTGTCTTGGTGTGTTTGGACCATTCTAGTTTGTTGGTAATGTGGACACCAAGGAACTTGAAGCTCTCAACCTGCTCCACTACAGCCCCGTTGATGAGAATGGGGGCGTGCTCGGTCCTCCTCTTCCTGTAGTCCACGATCATCTCCTTAGTCTTGGTTACGTTGAGGGATAGGTTGTTATTCTGGCACCACCCGGCCAGGTCTCTGACCTCCTCCCTATAGGCTGTCTCGTTGTTGTCGGTGATCAGGCCTACCACTGTTGTGTCGTCTGAAAACTTAATGAGGGTGTTGCAGTCGTGCCTGGCCATGCAGTCGTGGGTGAACAGGGAGTACAGGAGGGGACTGAGCACGCACCCCTGGGGAGCTCCAGTGTTGAGGATCAGCGTGGCAGATGTGTTGCTACCTACCCTCACCACCTGGGGGTGGCCCGTCAGGAAGTCCAGGATCCAGTTGCAGAGGGAGGTGTTTAGTCCCAGGACCCTTAGCTTAGTGAGCTTTGAGGGTACTATGGTGTTGAACGCTGAGCTGTCGTCAATGAATAGCATTCTCACATAAGTGTTCCTTTTGTCCAGGCGGGAAAGGGCAGTGTGGGATTGCATCATCTGTGGATCTGTCTGGGCGGTATGCAAATTGGAGTGGGTCTAGGGTTTCTGGGATAATGGTGTTGATGTGAGCCATGACCAGCCTTTCAAAGCACTTCATGGCTACTGACGTGAGTGCTACGGGTCTGTAGTCATTTAGGCAGGTTGCCTTTGTGTTCTTGGGCACATGGACTATGGTGGTCTGCTTGAAACATGTTGGTATTACAGACTCAATCAGGGATATGTTGAAAATGTCAGTGAAGACACCTGCCAGTTTGTCAGCACATGCCAGGAGCACACGTCCTGGTAATCCGTCTGGCCCCGCAGCCTTGTGTATGTTGACCTTTTTAAAGGTCTTACTCACGTCGGCTACGGACAGCGTGATCACAAAGTCGTATGGAACAGCTTATGCTCTCATGCATGCCTCAGTGTTGCTTGCCTCGAAGCGAGCATAGAAGTGATTTAGCTCATCTGGTAGGCTCGTGTCACTGGGCAGCTCGTGGCTGTGCTTCCCTTTGTAGTCTGTAATAGTTTGCAAGCCCTGCCACATAAGACGAGCGTCAAAGCCGGTGTAGTATGATTCAATCTTAGCCCTGTATTGACGCTTTGCCTGTTTGATGGTTCGTCACAGGGCATAGCAGGATTTCATGTAAGCTTCCGGGTTAGAGTCCCGCACCTTGAAAGTGGCAGCTCTACCCTTTAGCTCAGTGCGAATGTTGCCTGTAATCCATGGCTTCTGGTTGGGGTATATACATACAGTCACTGTGGGGACGACGTCCTCGATGCACTTATTGATAAAGCCAGTGACTGATGTGGTGTACACCTCAATGCCATCAGAAGAATCCCGGAACATGTTCCAGTCTGTGATAGCAAAACAGTCCTGTAGTTTAGCATCTGCTTCATCTGACCACTTTTCTATAGACCGAGTCACTGGTGCTTCTTGCTTTAATTTTTGCTTGTAAGCAGGAGGATAGAGTTGTGGTCGGATTTACCAAATGGAGGGCGAGGGAGAGCTTTGTACGCGTCTCTGTGTGTGGAGTACAGGTGATCTAGAATTGTTTTCCCTCTGGTTGCACATTTAACATGTTGATAGAAATTTGGTAGAACTGATTTAAGTTTCCCTGCATTAAAGTCGCCGGCCACTAGGAGCGCCGCCTCTGGGTGAGTGGATTCCTGTTTGCTTTTTTCCTTATACAGCTGACTGAGTACCGTCTTAGTGCCAGCATCTATCTGTGGTGGTAAATAAACAGCCACGAAAAGTATAGCTGAAAACTCTCTAGGCAAGTAGTGTGGCCTGCAATTTGTCACAATATACTTCAGGTGAGCAAAATCTAGATACTTCCTTAGATTTCGTGCACCAGCTGTTGTTTACAAATATGCACAGAACCCCCCCCACCTCCACCGCCTATGTAGATATTCCATTCAAAATCAGCCGTTTCCAGCTACAATAGTCATTTACAACATTAACAATGTCTACACTGTATTTCTAATCAATTTGATATTTTAATGGACAAAAAAGTTGCTTTTCTTTAAAAAACAAGGACATTTCTAAGTGACCCCAACCTTTTGAACGGTAGTGTATGTGTATATATTTTTTTTATTTGATCAAAAAAATGTTTTTTTTCACTAAAGAATAATATCCATCTATAGGAGGGGTTATTTTATGTTGGTCTTCATTGCTTAAATTGTTACCTATCCCTTAATCTTTACATTTATTTAGGGACTTTGAAAAGATTAGCCTTTGATAGGCTGAAAGCAATCCTAATAAACAACATCTCTCTCTTTCATTTGAGTACAGATGCAGAGCTAAGAAGTTTGACTACCAGCGTCTGCCGACCACGTCTGTGATCATAGCGTTCTACAACGAGGCCTGGTCCACCCTGCTCAGGACCATCCACAGTGTTCTGGAGAGCACTCCCGCTGTCCTCCTGAAGGAGATCATTCTCATAGACGACTTTAGTGACCGAGGTGACAGCTTTTTTTGTCGTTGTCTTTTTTGGGGGATAGTAAATTAAGTAATTTTTACACAGTTTACTATTCTGTTAGCCTAGTCAGCACCTCTACAAACATTATGGGGTTTGCGTCAGTTCGTGCTTTGTCGTTGTCTTTTTTGGGAAAAAATCATGGAACATATTTTAATTTGTGAACATCTGGTTAATAAACTTTGTTTTTATATGAACAATCCTTTATGCCAAGAAAACACAAGTTAGAGAGTAAAAGAAAGGTTAAAAGATACCTTAGAATACCTAGCTAATATTTGTCAGGCATTGCATTTCTCCCCAAAGTTGACGGTAATACAGAACAGGATCCGTACTTAGAACAGTAACGCTGTAGGCAGAACAATGGGGCTTATCTGTACATATCTGACATGAGATGAGATAAGGCAGAGAGAGTTCTGTGAGAGAGGAAGGCCATATTCTTCCATGGAGACAACACAGTCACTGCTGAGTGTCAGTACAAGTGGAGTTTCTAGTGTTTATGTGTGGCGCTGGTCAGGAAAAACTAGTTATATAATAGGTCTCGTATGTATGTGTCAGTGAATAGGCTGTCTCAGACACACAGAAATAGATTGAGCCAAATGATTCAAAATGGCCACCAGTCCACCCATTTATGGCATAATTGACCTGAATGGGGGATGTCCGTTCTATTCCTTCGATTCTATGCTCAGACATGATAGCTTCTCTCTCTGAGTGTCAAATGACCACATATTACAGAATTTACTCTCCACTGCCCTCTGAGACCAGTCAGGATGTAAGATGCCACGTCATTCTCATCCACAACTGTAATATGCAAGAGACTGATGATAAGGAGAGAGGAAGGCACTGTCATCAACACTACTGACTGTGTCTTCCTCTTCAGGGAGACTGGGACTATCATTTTCATTGCAGTTGAATAATAATTTAGCTTAGCCTATTGGTCTGTCAATGTGCAAAGATAAGACCTTTTTATTTGTTATTCTATTTTCTATTATTGTCTGTATTATTATCACTGTACTGTTGGGAAAGAGCTCTCAAGGTAAGAATTTCACTGTGCTGATTTACACCGGTTGTATCCTGTGCACATAGCATAAATAAACTTTTTGAAAACAGTTGTGAAGTAAGGATCTATGCCCTTCTCATACTCTCAATGGAGTTTTTAGAAGTACTGTGTGTGAGTGTGAGTAAGAAGCCTTGACCATCTATCTCTCTGTGTGAAACCCAGTCTATCTGCAGTCTCAGCTGGAGCAGTACATCAGTAACTGGGAGCGTGTCCGCCTCATCCGCACCAACAAGAGGGAGGGGCTGGTCAGGGCGAGGCTCATCGGCGCCACCTACGCCACGGGGGACGTACTGACCTTTCTGGACTGTCACTGCGAGTGTGTCCCCGGCTGGATTGAGCCGCTCTTGGAGAGGTGTGTGTCACAGCCAGCATATTGACAATTTGATTACAATTACATATTCAATACTCAATGAATGGGATGGGACTGGTCATTAGGGTTGCATAGCAACAAGACATTCTGGAGGCAATAACAACAGACAGGTGTTGATTGGCATTCCTGGTCAAGTATAGTGGCATGTGAATTTCATCACATGTAAATGAGGGATTGTCTCATCATGAAAACCTTCCAGGGACTTTCAGTGAGTGTCCTTTCTTACACCATACTGTGTATCTTATCCTCCCTCCAGGATTGGAGAGAATGAGAGCACCATTGTGTGTCCGGTGATCGACACCATCGACTGGAACTCGTTTGAGTTCTACATGCAGACAGATGAGCCCATGATCGGAGGCTTTGACTGGAGGCTGACCTTCCAGTGGCACTCCCTCCCTGAGGTCGACCGCAAGAAACGCAAATCCCGCACCGAACCCATCAGGTCAGTAATACTATGGTCATCAGTTTCTTCCATATGGGATTTCTGGGCCCATCTTAAACGGCACCCCTTTGTTGCACTACTTTTGACCGGAGCCCTCTGGGAGGCCTCTGGGAGGCTTCTGGGAGGCCTCTGGGAGGTTTCTGGTAAACAGTATTGTTCTATAGATAAGGAATAGGGTGCCTTTTGGGAAACAACCTCTGGCTCTCCTCTTAGGAGAAAATTTAAATAGGGAGATATTTTGAAGTTGAAGTTTTTTGTAAAAGTTATAGTTGGATCCCAAATACTCTCCTTTCTGGCCTAGTTTAAAATGTTTTGAAATGCATCTCACCTTCTTTCCTTCAAGCCTTGAAGAAGGTCTAATTACTTAAGTTTGGTCTAATCATATACAAATAAGTGATTACCTCAGGAAAGGGAGAAATAGATTTTATTTAAGTCTTCTAATATGGCCTCTGACTGTTAACTGCACACTGTACTGACCTCCATGTTCCACTATGCTTTCTCTCTCTCCCAGGTCTCCTACCATGGCCGGTGGACTGTTTGCTGTGAGCAAGGCCTACTTTGAGTACCTGGGCACATATGACATGGGCATGGAGGTGTGGGGAGGAGAGAACTTGGAACTGTCCTTCAGGGTGAGTACTAAATACTCACTGACTGTGTACCAAATGGCACCTATTCCCTTTAAAGTGCACTACTTTGGACCAGACCCCTATGGGCCCTAAGGGAATAGGGAATATGATGCCAATTGGGAAGCAACCACTCTTTCAAAATGGCATCAATATCTCAGTGCCAGTAGCATTTGCAGTTGGCACAATTAAGCTATTTCTCTGGTACTGGTAAAAAAGAGACTAATTTAATGCAGAAAGGACACCCACCTATATTCTGATCTTTGTCCCAAAATGGGTTTAAAAATGTAAATGATCCATGCTCCAAAAAGGTTTACAAAGTATATGTTCTATGCCTAATTTTTTTTTATAAGTTTAATTGGAAGAAAATGGATATAGGCAGACTGCTATCCCCAGTTCAAATCCAGTTAATGAGCTTGATTCATCAGTGTCGCCTAGAAGAGTCTATGTTTGGGTCCCAAATGGCACCCTTTTCCCTATGTAGTGCACTGCTTTTGACCAGCACCCTGTTATTTGGGACGTGACCTAGTTCTCAGCAGGCCCTGATGGCGAAGTGATGTCTGTGTCTGATCTGCTGACTGTGAGTGATGGATGGCGTCGGACACTGCATCCCCATTTAGATAATGAAGGCTACCTTGTTGTTGGTGTCCCTTTCAGCTGTTCACGTCAATCATTATTGGCACAGATTTCCTGTTTTTGATCCAAGTGTGTGTGTGCGTGTGAGTGTTTGTGACTTTGTGTGTGTGTGTGAAAAACAAAAGATGGATGGGGTATTACCCTATATGATGTTTTATGTATGTGGAAATAAAATGCCTCTCTCTGGGACTCTACATCCATAATTGATGACTTGTGAATTGGTTTACAACTGTGTTTTGGGAACACAAAGGAGTAAGTATGGCACAGAATTAAATGTTTTGATGAGAATGAATAGGGTTCTAGCTAAGTATCCATTACAATGAGAGAATTTGTTGTGTAATTGAGGCGTAACTCAAGGAAGTCGCTAAAGGTAATTAGCGAATAGTGAGGTAGCACCCTGTCGCTCTCCCAAGCTGTTTTATTGGCTGTAGTGGAAAACAAGCAATTATAAGATGCAAATTGATACCATAAATCAAATGTCCTGCAGGAAATATATTCAAATGTGAAAAAGATCCCCCAACAAACTGGTTTTCATGATTTCTCTTGTCATTTGCATAGTAGCCCAGAGAGAAGAAGAGCGGCAGTGTTGATTATTCACAGACAAGGTCCATCTTGGTTCCTGCCTGCATTATCACACCACTTACATCCTAGTTTGGATCCTATTTCATAGTCTGGAGAACATTTAGGCACTAGTTTAATCATTAGGAAGTAGAGCTGGGAATCGCCTGGGACCGATGCGATATGTATTACAAATCGAAACTGTGATTTTTGTTGCGATTTGATGTTCCAAGCATATTGCTCACTATATGTCTGCTGCAGAGAGACCGGAGAGAGCAGGAGAAAATACGTTTTGATCAGTCTTGGAATGAAAGTGCTGAAAACATGTTGGCTCACTATTTAAAAAGTAGATGCAGAATGAAAAAATATCCAAATTATGGAGCATGTACAGCTGACTAGCTCCAGCTAACGCTGCCTTTTTTACAAATCGATACTTGCAGTGAAAGTATCGACTATAAAATTGTCAAAAAATAATATTGCAATATGTAACTTATGGATTTTTTTTATTGTCACATGCAAAAGTACAGTGAAATGCTTAATTTGCAAGCTCTATCCAACAGTGCAGTGAATCATATCAAAATAGTATAGCTATATACAAATAGTATTTAAGATTCTTCAAAGTGGCCACCCTTTGCCTTGATGACAGCTTTGCACACGCTTGGCATTCTCTCAACCAGCTTCACCTGGAATGACTTCCCGCATATGCTGAGCACTTGTTGCCTGCTTTAACTTCACTCTGCGGTCCAACTCATCCCAAGCCATCACAATTGGGTTGAGGTCGGGTGATTGTTAAGGCCAGGTCATCTGATGCAGCACTCCATCACTCTCTTTCTTGGTCAAATAGCCCTTACACAGCCTGGAGGTGTGTTGGGTCATTGTCCTGTTGAAAAACAAATGATAGTCCCACTAAGCGCAAACCAGATGGGATGGGCTATCGCTGCAGAATGCTGTGGTAGCCATGCTGGTTAAGTGTGTCTTAAATTCTAAATAAATCACAGAGAGTATCACCAGCAAAGCACCATCACACCTCCTCCACCATGCTTCACGGTGGGAACCACACATGCGGAGATCATCCGTTCACCTACTATGCGTCTCACAAAGACATAGCGGTTGGAACCAAAAATCTAGTGGTGGTTTATTTGCAGCAATTTGACCATGAAGACCTGATTCATGCAGTTTCCTCTGAACAGTTGATGTTGAGATGTGTCTGTTACTTGAACTCTGTGAAGCATTTATTTGGCCTGCAATTTTTGAGGCTGGTAACTAGGATTGCAAAGGTTCGGACACTTTTCGGTAAATTGCTGGAAGTTCTTTGAAAACTGGAAGTTAAGCCTGGGAATTTTGCTTAAATTCATCAAAAAAGTTAGCTTATAACAGTGAACCTTTTTTGGGGGATACACAAGGCAATTCTAGTTCTTGTGGCATATTTTGGTTAAACTATCCCCAATTCAATGGAATTGCAACCCTCTGCATGCACAGTGCACACTTCCATCACATGTACAGCTGATTCTCAAGATCTTGTACACTAATGAGATGCTATTGAGCCCACACTACTACACTGTCTGAGCCAAGGACTACATGCTTTCTGGTAAGTTTTGATTACAATACTGGGTGGGGTGAATATATGTTATATGACGTACATGATTTTTTGTTAACTAGTAAATAGTAGCCTACGGCAAAGTGTGTTTAAATCATTTCTAACATGTTAACAGTTTCTGCTAGTTAGTTTTTGGTACTGTACCATGTGGGTTTTAGCTTGCTGGAGCCTGCTAATTGAGGAGGGTTAATTCACCTGTTTCCATACATGATTCATTTTAAAACATTTATCTTACAAAGGAGTTGTTTAAACTAACTGCTTAACTATTTATCTGTACATGGAATTGTATTTGTTTGTTTTTTACTCATTTTTTCCTAATCTTTACAGGAAAATGCCACGGGCACTATCTGATGTGTGGAGACATTTCACTGCAGCTGCTGTAGAAGGAAAAGCTGTGTAAATTTGCAAATACTGGGCCAAATCATATGTGAAGAATGCAACAAAAATGCAGAATCATCTGACCAAGTGCATGAAGTTCCCTCAGTGCTCACAACAAGCGACCTCTGACAAAATCCATAGCAACAGCTCATGGTCCTCCTGGAATCAGAAGAAATGCTGATGAATGTCTTGCTCGAGCTGTGAATGCAACTGGTTCACCTCTGATGCTCACAGGCAATGTGTATTGGAAGAGATTTCTGAATGTTCTTTGCCCAGCATACACCCCTCCAACCAGACATGCTTTATCTACTCATTTGCTGGATGCAGAGTTCAATAGAGTTCAAGTGAAGGTCAAGCAAATCATAGAGAAAGCAGACTGTATTGCAATCATCTCTGATGGGTGATCTAATTAACTACATCATCTCCACCCCTCAAACAGTATTCTACAAAAGCACAGACACAAGGGACAGCAGACACACCGGTCTCTACATTGCAGATGAGCTGAAGGCAGTCATCAATGACCACAGAAGGTATTTGCCCTGGTGACAGACAATGCTGCAAACATGAAGGCTGTTTTTTCTAAAGTGGAGGAGTACCCTCACATCACACCCATTGGCTTTGCTGCTCATGCATTGAATCTGCTCCTCAAGGACATCATGGCACTGAAAACAATGGATACACTCTACAAGAGAGCCAAAGAAATGGTTCGGTATGTGAAGGGTCATCAAGTTATAGCAGCAATCTACCTCACCAAGCAAAGTGAGAAGAATAAGAGCACCACATTGAAGCTGCCCAGCAACAGCCGTTGGGGTGATTTTGTCATCATGTTTGACAGTCTCCTGGAGGGGAAGGAGTCTCCAAGAAATGGCCATATCACAGTCTGCCGATATGGACAGCCCCATCAAGAGGATCCTCATGGATGATATATTTTGGGAGAGAGTGGTAAGCAGCCTGAAACTCCTGAAACCTATAGCAGTAGCCATTGCACGGATTGAGGGAGACAATGCCATCCTGTCTGATGTTCAGACTCTGCTTGCAGATGTAAGAGAAGAAATCTATACTGCCCTGCCCACTTCACTGTTGCTCCAAGCAGAGGAAACTGCAGTTCTGAAATACATCAAAAAGTGTGAAGACTTCTGCCTGAAGCCCATACACGCCGCAATGTATGTGTTGGACCTCAAGTATGCTGGCAAAAGCATCCTATCTGGTGCACAGATCAACAAGGCCTATGGTGTCATCACTACCGTGTCTCGCCACCTTGGCCTGGATGAGGGCAAGGTTCTTGGCAGTCTGGCGAAGTACACTTCCAAGCAAAAGCTTTGGGATGGAGATGCAATATGGCAGTCGTGCCAACATATCTCATCAGCCACCTGGTGGAAGGGACTTTGTGGATCTGAGGCTCTTTCCCCTGTTGCCTCCACATCCTACCAACATCAGCCGCCTCAGAGCGCAAGTGGTCCTTGTTTGGGAACACACACCAAAGCACACAACAGGCTGACCAATACAAGGGTTGAAAAATTGGTGGTCATCCGGGCAAATTTTTGGCTTTTTGAGCCTGACAATGAGCCATCCTCAACAAGGTTGGAAAGTGACAGTGAAGATGAGGCCTCAGAGTCTGATGTTCAAGAGGTGGACATTGAGGTCCAGGGAGAAGACATGGAAGCCTGAAAGGAAGACAACCAAAGCTTTAGATTCTAGACTATCATTTTACAGATGTATGTTGAAAACGTTTTTGGGAGATGCGATGGATCATTGGGGATCATTCAATATTCCCTTTTGTTCAGTGAAATCATCCCATGTGAAGAGTCAACTCATTTAATTAAAGTTCAATTTGTAACTAAAAATGTTTTTTTATTTCTATTGGAAGGATTTAATAATTTGCAATTATGTCTACTAATGATAAGGTAAAAGGTTTCTGTTTCTGTCTCCATATGAAATGGTAAATATATCCAATGCAAAAAACATCTACATTTAATTGGTATTAATATTACATTTGCATATATTCCTGTTAATTCCCATATATTCCCGTTAATTCCCACAGAAAGTTTCCACCTCTGAATATTCCCTAAATGTGCAACCCTACTGGTAACTCTAATAAACTTATCCTCTGCAACAGACGTAACTCTGGGTCTTCCTTTCCTGTGGTGGTCCTCATGAGCCAGTTTCATCATAGCGCTTGATGGTTTTTGCGACTGCACTTTCAAAGTTCCTCAAATGTTCCGGATTGATTGATCTTCATGTAATGATGGACTGTCGTTTGTCTTTGCTTATTTGAGGTGTTCTTGCCATAATATGGACTTGGTCTATCTTCTGTTTACCACCCCTACCTTGTCACAACACAACTGATTGGCTCAAACGCATTAAGAAGGAAAGAAATTCCACAACTTATATTTTAACAAGGCACACATGTTAATTGAAATGCATTCCAGGTGACTACCTCATGAAGCTGGTTGAGAGAATGCCAAGAGTGTGCAAAGCAGTCATCAAGGCAAAGATGGCTATTTTGAAGAATCTCAAATATGTATGTGTGTGTGTGTGTGTGTGTGTGTGTGTGTGCGCGCACACAGACAGTTGAAGTCGGAAGTTTACACACACACACACGGATGTTTACATACACCTTAGCCAAATACATTTCAACTCAGTTTTTCATAATTCCTGACATTTAATCCTAGTAAAAATTCCCTGTCTTAGGGCAGTTAGGGTCACCACTTTACTTTAAGAATGTGAAATGTCAGAATAATAGTAGAGAGAATGATTTATTTCAGCTTTTATTTCTTTCATCACATTCCCAGTGGGTCAGCAGTTTACATACACTCAATTAGTATTTGGTAGCATTGCCTTTAAATTGTTTAACTTGGGTCAAACATTTCGGGTAGCCTTCCACAAGCTTCCCACAATAAGTTGGGTAAATTTTGGCCCATTCCTCCTGACAGAGCTGGTGTAACTGAGTTAGGTTTGTAGGCCTCCTTGCTCGCACACGCTTTTTCAGTTCTGCCCACAAATCTTCTATAGGATTGAGGTCAGGGCTTTGTGATGTCCACTTCAATTCCTTGACTTTGTTGTCTTTAAGCCATTTTGCCACAACTTTGGAAGTATGCTTGGGGTCATTGTCCATTTGGAAGACCCATTTGCGACCAAGCTTTAACTTCCTGACTGATGTCTTGAGATGGTTTGTAGGCCTCCAGAATTGAGGCTGTAATCGCTGCCGAAGGTGCTTCAACAAAGTACTGATTAAAGGGTCTGAATACTTATGTAAATATGATACTATTTTTAATAAAGTTGCAAACCATTTCTACAAACCTGTTTTTGATTCGTCATTATGGAGTGTTGTGTGTAGATTGATGAGGAAATTGTTTTATTTATTCCATTTTAGAATAAGGCTGTAACGTAACAAAATGTGGAAAAAGTCAAGGGGGTCTGAATACATTCCAAAGGCACTGTATATATACATAAAAAGAAAACACGAGCAATCTGAACCTCTCCACAAATCTTCCATTTGGGATTTATGGGAAGGTTTGAGTCCCATGCATACCCATCCTGTATATGTCTTGTCTGGATTTTTGCCAGAAATATCATAAGATTCAAAACATGTAAAATGGGCTATATTTCTGCCTGTTCCCCAGGTGTGGCAGTGTGGAGGTTCTCTGGAGATCCACCCCTGCTCCCACGTGGGCCACGTCTTCCCAAAGAAAGCTCCCTACGCCAGGCCCAAGTTCCTCCAGAACACGGTCCGTGCTGCCGAAGTGTGGATGGACACCTACAAACAGCACTTCTACAACAGAAACCCCCCTGCCAGAAAGGTAGAGTACTGTATTTTCAGTGAGTTGTAGAGGCTACAACAAAGTTACACCACTATGAGGTAGTTAGTGGTTAGAGCGTTGGGCCAGTAACTGAAAGGTTGCTGGATCAAATCACCAAGCTGACAAGGTGAAAATATGTTGTTCTGCCCCTGGGCAAGGGAGTTAACCCACTGTTCCCTGGGCTCCGAAGACGTGGATGTTGATTTAAGGCAGACCCCCACACCTCTCTGAGGGGGTTGGGTTAAATGCGGAAGACACATTTCAGTTGAAGGCATTCAGTTGTACAACTGACTAGTTATCCCCCTTTCCCTTAGTAGTGGAGGATGCAGTGATTGTAGATCAGGCTGTAGAAATACCAATAATAAAGTTGCTTATTGTAATGTGCATAATCCCAACAGGTGTTAAGAAGTAGGGCATGCTTTAGATAAAGGGCCAATCCGGGGTTAAAAAAATAACAAAGCATGCACTCCGACACTTGTTTTGGTAAACCGCTGAGGGATGGCGCTTGAGAACTATAACCACTCTTAAATTCAGCTTTGGACTGACCATCCATGATATCAAAATTATAGTTTTAACCATGTTTTGAAGCTATACAGTGTTTGTTTACATTGACTTTTTTAACAAACATGGGAGTAAAACAAGCTAATATTTTGGGTTCTGATGGGGTATAACTGTTGAATTAAGCTCATGAGGCATTTTTAAGTTATATTCTTCAAGAATCAATGTCTATATACTGTATCAAGGATCATCAACTAGATTCAGCCGGGGATCATTTTTTTTCTTGAGAGGTCGGGGGCAAATTGACCGCAAGAAGGCCCAAACAGATATGTTTGACTAAACATAATCATTTCAAACCTTTCTTGCATTTATATACAATCATGTGTCTCTCTATTATGCGTGGGAATATTTGGGAACAGATTTCTTAAAATTAAAATCACTTGGAGCTGATTTCCTGGTGTTTTTACAGTCTTTTATGGCCAAATTCGGCCTGCGGGTCGCCAGTTGGAGAACCCTGCTATATCATCCACAGTCAAAGTGGATGTAACAAATCTTGATTGGCCCTTTAGAGCTGTGATAGTTCTACCAAGGATGGAACACCCTAGACTTGATTAATATTGTATCGTAATGGAGTAACTTGGATGGAGATGTTGCTTCACCTGTCTAGGTGTCAGCAGTGTTCGATGAGGTTGTGTGTCCCTCTCGGCTTTCTTTGTGTTGCCTGATATCAAAGTCTCATGTTCATCTTGGTTTCACCTCTGAAATAAATTACATTATTAATGCCAGGCATCTTTGATCAAACAATAAATGAGTAGCTGGAGACTAGGTGCCAGAGGGAATTGGCAGGTTTGAATTCACTTGGACGTAAACCAATTAAAGTTGTTTTATTTAAGACATTTTGTCTAAACAAACCAGGTGTGTTTTCACAAGGAACCAAGCAGAAGCTAACGGGATTTAACGGAAAACAAAAAACCTACCTGAATTTTATTCAGTAATAAACGGTTGTTTTCATTCAAACGTGTGTTTGAATTCCCATCCGTTTGGTTTGTTCAAGGTGCGGAGAACCACTGCTGTCAGTACTACACAGGTATCACGCTCACACCTGTCATCCAGGAAATCCTTTTCAATGACTTTGCTTAAGGACACAACAGCAATGCACCACCCAGGATTCAAACAGATTCAAGTTAACAGACCAGGATGTAGCTACTTCATGTTGTCACCCAGTACCATCATGGTTAGTGTGTCATATCAAACCACTCCTAGGATGGGCATATTTGACCAGAGCTACATTGAGGATTGCAGTGAAATCCAGCTTAATTACATTTCTGTCATTCAGCAGACGCTCTTTTACAGAGCAGCTTACGGGAGCAATTAGGGTTACGTGTCTTGCTCAAGGGCACATTGGCAGATTTTTCACCGTCTGCTCTTCGGTTACTAGCCCAACGCTCTTAACCGCTAGGCTACCAGCTGCCCTGGTTATTATTCTGGTGTATCTTTTAGAGTTGTGTGTGGGCCTAATTTGTGAAATGCTGGAAATTGGTGCAAGCTAAAGTGTAATATTAATTACTCAATGTGTCAATGTTTTTAAGTGTATCCATCCCTACTCAAATAAACGTGTTAGATGAAGTGTTATTTTTCCACAGGAGACATATGGGGACATTTCAGAGAGGGTGGTCCTCCGAGAGAGACTGAAGTGTAACAGCTTTGACTGGTATCTGAAGAACATCTACCCTGACCTGCACGTACCAGAGGACAGGGAGGGCTGGCACGGGGCGGTGAGTCGGTCTCTCTCTCTCTCTCTCTCTCTCCCCATGAATACGTTTCGATATCTTAAGCACTAAGGAACTCCAAAAAATAAAAACAACATAAAACATCGGTCTGTAATAAGTTGAAGCCAAAATGAACTCCTATGTCCTACCTCGTTGGCCTCCTTGTAGATGTGAAATGAGCATGGTAATAGTATTAAAATAGACTAGCATCTCCTACCCATTTTCCTCTGCCATATTGCCTGCATACTTTCAGTTCTTCCATATGTAAAAATGTATGCAATTTTTGCCCTCAGAACAGACTCAATTCGTCGGGGCATGGACTCGACAAGGTGTCGAAAGCATTCCACAGGGATGCTGGCCCATGTTCACGCCAACGCTTCCCGCAGTTGTGTCCAGTTGGCTGGAAGTCCTTTGGGTGGTGGACCATTTTTGATACACACTGAAAAACCCAGCAGCGTTGCAGTTCTTGACACAAACCAGTGCACCTGGCACATACTACCATATCCCGTTCAAAGGCACTTAAATCTTTTGCCTTCCCCATTCACCCTCTGAATGGCACACATATACAATCCATGTCTCAATTTGCACAAGGCTTAAAAATCTTAACCAGTCTCCTCCCCTTAAATCCACTTTCATTCAGTGTAGATGAAGGGGAGGAGACTAGTTAAAGAAGGGTTTTTAAGCCTCGACAATTGAGAAATGGGTTGTGTATGTGTGTCAGTCTGTGTATAAAGCCTTTTTTACATCAGCAGTTCTCACTATGTGCTATACAGAAACCCAGACTAAACCCACAAACAGCAAGCAATGCAGAAGCACAATTGTTTGTCTCCTTTAATCTGACCCTCTTTGCAGTGATGGCAGATCTCATGATGCTAATCCGGATCATTCTCCTCATCACAGGTGCGTAGCTCTGGGATCCATTCAGAGTGCCTGGACTACAACGCTCCGGAGCACAGTCCCACGGGGGCCCACATCTCCCTCTTCGGTTGCCATGGGCAGGGCGGCAACCAGGTGATTAAAAATGTCACGTCTTGTCAGTTTATTTTCTCTCTCTCTCAACCCCCCCTGATCCCACGTCCGTTTCCCTGATGGACGGACGGAATGGTTACTCTGAATGTCAATGTGTGTCCGGTGACCGTGGGAGAATATCCACCTCATCTCAGCTATCTAGAATTTAGCGTAAATCGAGATGCTGAGACATCTACAACTTTGGCTTAGTATTTCTGGACAAAGTATCCTAAAGCATATTTTAGGCCTAAATCTACATAAAACTTATTTTGTATAGTTTTATAACTTTTCTAACTATATTTCTAGTTAGTTTAGACTGTATGGATGTATATTTGATGTCCAGTCAGACAACAGGGAGTAGTGGAGGCCTCTGCCTGCATGCCTATCTCCACCGGCTAGATCTCTATCTCTGATTACTCATTGATGCATCGCATCAGGTGTCCAACGCTACTAAAAGCACCATGTGTGTGACTGAAAATCAATGTTTCCACAGCCTGCGCTGAAACAGAAACCTCTACCTTGTCTTTAGAGAGTTCACTCCTAGTTTAAAAGATATATTAGGGGGAGGGGAGAGAGACGCAGAGAGAGACGCACAGAGGGAGAGAGAGACGCACAGAGAGAGAGAGAGAGAGAGGGACAAGCGCAGGGAGAGAGAAAGCGAGACGCGCAGAGAGTGGGAGCTGTGCACACAAGATGTTTGCTCAACAGACATTACTTTAGACCTAGATCCAACCATCTCTCGCTCATAAGTAAGCGATTCTTCTGGTGAAATCGCTTAACTGTTGAATGCTAATGTTTGGCGCTGCTGATTTGATAAGCAGAAGCACCGAGAGTGAACATTCATCCATTCCCCAGGAGTACAGTGATTACTATAATTCAGATAAGCAGAGTTTAACCTTGCATCTCTCTCTTTCCCATAGTACTTTGAGTACACGACCCATAAGGAGATCCGCTATAACTCTGTGACGGAGCTGTGTGCCGAGGTCCCAGAGGGACAGACTTACATTGGGATGAAACACTGCCCCCATGACAGAACCCCTACACCCCCCACCATCATCTGGGAGTTCAGAGAGGTGAGTGATGCAGACGCAAGCAAAAACATGCATGTAAGCAGAGAAATGCTCTTACGCACGCACTCACAGAAAAAACTAAGAATTTTCATAGTATGCATTACTGGGCTGATTGATTTCGTAAACACATGACAAGTGGTCTTGTCAGTTAGAAACAGACTGTATTCAACTCTTACATAGCTATAGTGTCTTACCTGGATGCCTCTTTATTACTACTTCAGGACGGGACGATCTACCACCCTCACTCAGACATGTGTGTCACCTCCTACCGCACAGCCGAGGGGCGAGCGGAAGTCCAGATGAGGACGTGCACTCCCGGGGACAAGCACCAGCGCTGGAAGTTTGAGAATGGGAGGAACTAGCCTCACCCTAACCCTAATTGACCTTTGACCTAAGTGCAATTACAGTTCCACGGTGGATGATTGAGAGACAGGATTTTTAAAGAGGGACCCAGCAAAGCCTCTCAGCAGACTACCTACTTGTTCCCTGTGGGAAGACTTCCTAATTTAAAGTGCCTTTGCAAACCAAGTGGAGTCCACACCTGAGGTGACAGTATTTATGCCCATCTGTCAGAATGTTTTGTTGATCTTTCCTTCCTGTCACTGTGGGGGCTGAAAACAATAAGAAAGCTTGAACCAACGGTCCAGGATTGTCTAGTGGTGTCAGATCTAAAAGACTGGTTTCAAAGAGGATCAATGGCAGGCATCATGGGAGTTTTGTTTTTTAATTCAGTGGGATCATAGATTCGAACAAGTACTGTTGCACTACAGAATGTTTTTGTATAGAGTATTTTGGCGTTGTTTTTTTACAGGTAGACCACACAACAAATAACTGAATGGTGTTGTCTAAAAAATAAAATAAAAAAGTTTAGTACATTAAAACGATTCATGTAGGGGTCTAAATGATTACTCTTTACTATGTGTGGTTAATATGGGGTTTGTTACTCAAAGATAACTTTTTGAGATTGCTGAATAAGTCCACCACTTTGTATCATATGAGACTTACTATACAAGCCCCATCTTGTTGTTTAAGTGATCTGGAGTTAAGAGGACCCTGTCATGCTAGTAGGCTATATGTGTTCTACTCACCAGCGTCCGTCTCTCTGTTTGGAGACTGTGTTCCAAGTAGGATGAAATTGGGCTATTCGAACAAGACTTGAAACACTTAAGCTTGTGTTAAGTGCAATTTTCCATTGCCTGAGGGTGGTGGGATGTCTGACATTGTTGTCTGGGAGTCTTCACTGTGCCGTGGATTCAAACAGGCCAATTTACTGGGTCTACGATGTGCCTCCAAAAACTGAGGCACAGTTAAAAAAAATTGGCAGGATTCTTTTACACATATTTTAATCTATAATTGTTTTTGTTTTTTTAAATACGATCTACTGTGCCTAACATAAAAGCATAAAGATGTTAATTTGACTTTCATAGTGGCGATATTCTCATATGAGTCTTGGTCTGCAGCAATGTTGTCTGCTCTTTTCCAAGTCCTCAACATTGCAACTAACACAAGCATGTCACGGCATTGCTTACTGTAGCATTCATACTGTATCATGCATCAATTGTTGATCTCTCAAGGGCTTGATTCTCTTAAACCTGCCACACAACAGATTCCCTTGTCTTTGTTTGACAGACTTACATCAACACCTGTACTCTGCTCTTACTCTCTCTCCTAAATCTAAACCTTTCCTAAAATATCTGGTTCCCTTGATTGGATTCGAGAACCACATTATCGCCTTAATAACAATGGTTCCGTGTTTGTTGCTATTGAAGTGCTTATTATTGAAATCAGTTGTACCGCCGCTGATCGTTCTTCCTAAAAGTCTTTCTGTGGTCCTTGGCATTTTTTGATTGTTTGATCATTCAAAATGACTCCAGCTTAATATGATATTTCTTGGTATAAAGGGACCTGAATGGGATGTGGCGTATTTAAACTACTGAACTGATTTAATAAGCACGAGGTGGTGGGGATTATTGTTTGTACCAGTGAAGAATAAAAGGGTCAAAATAAAGTTGGTGTTTTATTTTTATTTTATTTAACCTTTATTTAACATGGCACGTCAGTTAAGAACAAATTGTTATTTACAATGGTGGCCTACCCCGGCCAGACCCTCACCTAACCCAGAGCCCAACAGAGCTTCTGAGAGTTTTGGAGGATTGCTGTAGATCAATGCCTTTTAACTCATTGAACAATGACCATTTAAAGAAGAATCCAAAGGAGTTGGTTTTATTTCTCTTAGTACTGACACAAGACTCCGGTGAACTTTGACAAGTAAGAAATGCTTGACTTCACTATGTTTTCTTCACTATAGGTATTTACAAATGTACTGATTTAGCGCCATCTAGTGGCGATGGAAGGAACCACTCAAAGTCAAATGGGGAAGTGATGCCCTTTGAGGTTCAGTAAATAATGATACCATTTTAATCCGTAAGAGTCTATGTAATCCGTAAGAGTCTCTGAAGGTAACCCATACAAACGAATGGAAGTATGGATGCCGTTTTGTGCCAACAAAAATATGAGTAAATCTCCCCCCAAAAAGAAAATATTTACTGAGCTTTCTTATATCTCCTAGATTTTTTATTTTTTTATTTCACCTTTATTTAACCAGGTAGGCAAGTTGAGAACAAGTTCTCATTTACAACTGCGACCTGGTCAAGATAAGGCAAAGCAGTTCAACACATACAACAACACATAGTTACACATGGGAGTAAACAAACACACAGTCAATAATACAGTAGAAAAAATAAATATCTATATACAATGTGTGCAAATGAGGTAAGATAAGGAACGTAAGGCAATAAATAGGCCATGGTGGCGAAGTAATTACAGTATAGCAATTTAACACTGGAATGGTAAATGTGCAGTAGATGAATATGCAAAGTAAAAATACTGGGGTGCAAAGGAGCAAGATAAATAAATGAATACAGTATGGGATGAGGTAGTTGGTTGGGCTATGTACAGGTGCAGTGATCTGTGAGCTGCTCTGACAGCTAGCTGGTGCTTAAAGCTAGTGAGGGAGATAAGTGTCTCCAGTTTCAGTGATTTTTGTAGTTCGTTCCAGTCATTGGCAGCAGAGAACTGGAAGGAAAGGCGACCAAAAGAGGAATTGGCTTTGGGGGTGACCAGTGAGATATACCTGCTGGAGCGCGTGCTACGGGTGGGTGCTGCTATGGTTACCAGCGAGCTGAGATAAGGCGGAGCTTTACCAAGCAGGGACTTGTAGATGACCTGGAGCCAGTGGGTCTGGCATCGAGTATGTAGCGAGGGCCAGCCGACTAGAACATACAGGTCACAGTGGTGGGTGGTATAAGGGGCTTTGGTGACAAAGCGGATGGCACTGTGATAGACTGCATCCAGTTTGCTGAGTAGAGTATTGGAAGCTGTTTTGTAGATGACATCGCCGAAGTCGAGGATCGGTAGGATAGTCAGTTTTATTAGTGCAAGTTTGGCAGCATGAGTGAAGGAGGCTTTGTTGCGAAATAGGAAGCTGATTCTAGATTTAATTTTGGATTGGAGATGTTTAATGTGAGTCTGGAAGGAGAGTTTACAGTCTAGCCAGACACCTAGGTATTTGTAGTTGTCCACATATTCTAGGTCAGAGCCGTCCAGGGTAGTGATGCTAGTCGGGCGGGCGGGTGCAGGCAGCGAATGGTTGAATAGCATGCATTTGGTTTTACTAGCGTTTAAGAGCAGTTGGAGGCCACGGAAGGAGTGTTGTATGGCATTGAAGCTCATTTGGAGGTTAGTTAACACAGTGTCCAAAGAAGGGCCAGAAGTATACAGAATGGTGTCGTCTACATAGAGGTGGATCAGAGAATCACCGGCAGCAAGAGCGACATCATTGATGTATACAGAGAAGAGAGTCGGCCCAAGAATTGAACCCTGTGGCACCCCCATAGAGACTGCCAGAGGCCCGGACAACAGGCCCTCCAATTTATCACACTGAACTCTGTCGGCAAAGTAGTTGGTGAACCTGTTGAGTCTGCCGATAAGGATGTGGTGATTGACAGAGTCGAAAGCCTTGGCCAGGTCAATGAATACGGCTGCACAGTAATGTCTCTTATCGATGGCGGTTATGATATCGTTTAGTACCTTGAGCGTGGCTGAGGTGCACACGTGACCAGCTCGGAAACCGGATTGCACAGCGGAGAAGGTACGATGGGATTCGAAGTGGTCAATGATCTGTTTATTAACTAGGCTTTCAAAGACTTTAGAGAGGCAGGGCAGGATGGATATAGGTCTATAGCAATTTGGGTCTAGTGTGTCACCCCCATTGAAGAGGGGGATGACCGTGGCAGCTTTCCAATCTCGGACGACACTAAAGAGAGGTTGAGCAGACTGGTAATAGGCAGACACTTCAAAACCTTATTCCTTATGATGAATATTTTGACAGTTTTTTGTTGCCATTTATGAATGTGATATTCAATGCGTTCCTATAGTAGTAAAGACCAAATTCAATATTTGAACAACAACAACAAAGTATATGTCATTTCTTTAATACCTAAAGGGGTCCTAAAATTCCAAATCAAATAGTTAAATGATCCATGGTATGACCATCTTAAAACAATTCCATATGTTAGCTTAGTACCCCCTAACAGCTTTTTAAACCTTACCATGAGCAATAAAACAATCAGGATTGTCAACATTCTTTAGGACATGACATGACCAGAGCCTCTGGTGTTTACTACTTATCCAATCAAATTACTCCATGGCTTTGTGTGAAATGGTAGCATAATCTTCAGGCTCAGTGAAGTGTAAGCCTAAATACATTTCGCTTGCCAGAAATTATGTAAATGACACGTGTGAAATGCTGTAGCATGTGCATTACTCTGGACAGCACCTTGGGATATTGCGTCATAAGCACCATGGAAATATAGCCAATTATCTGGAGGTTGATGTAGTACCATATTAGTTGGCTTTTTGACACTAATGCCACGACATGCACTACTGTCTGAGGAGAGTGTATGGACCATTGAATATGCATTTAAAGTATCTCTCTTTTACATATTGTTTTATGTTTAATAGGTGAAGAGAAATAATACATTTACCTGTCGGCCTACAAAATGAGTGATGACTGTTTTATTTTTTATTTTTTAATGAAAACTTCCTCATGCAGGCTAATATATGTTTTCCTCCAGAGATAGTAAGACAGACAGGTCATTGTACCATGGTATATTACAACACTCTGGTTGCCTTATCTCTTTGTTGTTTTGACAATAAGAGTATTCAATCAAACAGTATGGCACCCAAATTGCCTTCTCACTGAACAGTTACCTCAATTATTGATCATTTTAATTTGCTTAAAGATGTTTGCTTCAAGATGTTTGCTTCAAACTAGATTAAAAAATATATATATAGGACTAAGTGACATTCAATAGTGCTAAGAGAAATAATGTAAGAATATTTGTCCACAATGAAGATGACTTTGTTGCACCCGTAAATGTTAAACAAATGTCAAATCATATATTTAATAACAAGTTCGGTTCATACAAGAACACATAATATCAGTAGTCTCTTTGGAATCAGTGCATGAAAACTACAGTAAACTACAGTCACGTGATACTGTACTTTTTTTATTTTTACCACTTGTTGCCAACCCGGAAGTAGTCCATTTAACGCTTCATGCATTTGCATAATTATGAATAGGGAAGGAAGCTGTAACATTGTTAAACTGTAACTCATTTTGTCTTTACAGTTTCCTGGAAGGCAGAAGACATTGTTTGTACAGCGTCGTTTGTTGGTTTCAACAACTCGTGAGACTGGAGAAAGATTAGTGACTGATAAACTTCTGATAAACTTCTCCAAGGTATCGACATCACGTTTATGGAGAAGTCATATTTCAAACTTGGACCAAGGAAGCCAATCGCTGGATGACAGAAAATGACCGTTGAAATTTGACTTGGCTAGTCAAATTTAGTCAACCCTGTTTAACATTTTGAAATAAAAAGTTGATTCAAGCAAAATAGGGGAACTTTTACGTTGCGCAAAGTTATTATCAGAAGCCAGTTCATGGTGAATTTGGTGGATCTGGTTTGGTAATGCACCATGATGCTGTTGTAGCCCACGGGGTATGAACATTTCTCGTGAGGGAGGAAGGGAGACACGATGGCACTTTCCCGGCGAAGGAATCGGTGGAAGTTGATAGTTTGCCTTTTTGGGGCGTCTATAGTGGGATATTTTATTTTAAACAGGCATAATAATCCCGGTGACATAGCTGGAACAAGTCGAAGAGAGGTTCCCACTGAGCAAGATATTGCAAATGAAATGCTTAAAAAGCCTGTTTATGACAAACCGCCGTTGGATTTAAATGCCTTGGGAGAAATGGGCAGAGCTGTCAAATTGAACCTCGTTGGAGAGGAGAAGAAAAAAGAAGAGGAAAGTGTTAATAAACACCAGATAAATACCTATGTGAGTGATCTGGTATCTCTCCACCGCAGTCTACCCGAACGATGGAATCCTCTGTAAGTTGGCCGTGAGTTTTAGTGTGGTGTTTATGATATTTTCCCAACATTCCCTTGTGATAAGAGTATTTTATAGAGCTTTTCTAAAATATGACTGACTGAATATGAAGTAGCCTAGCCCCTCGCCATTAACCCATTGTGGCAAACCCCGTTTAGTATTTCTAAATGCCAAAATGACAGGCAATGCTTGATTTTGCAAGGTTGGATAAAGTCCGATCACTGACAAAGCTCGTAAAACTGTTTCTTTTGAGTTTACTAGATTCCCAGGAATTACGTATTAAATGACTCGGTGCCTGATGAGCCATGTGCAAAGAATTAATAAAGCCATGCGACCATATCTCAGTCAGACATCCAAGCACAATGGTAACCAACAACAATGACCAAAAACGAACAGATTTTCTTTCTTCCTAGATAATATTAGCACTCCTACTCTTAGACACTTTTTGAATACTGGCCCAGATCTATTAGCTGGGGTGACATGTCTGTTTGTGCTATAATTCCACTCCTTGTCATGACAGTGAGTAAACAATGAGAAGCATGATGGAAAGGGGATGTCTGGGGTCAGACTAGCTACAGATCTATAACAAGTGAACTCTTTTTCTCTCTACTTCTCCAGTTGTAAGGACCTGAAGTATGACTATAGGTCATTGCCATCCACTTCAGTGGTGATCGCCTTCTACAACGAGGCCTGGTCCACGCTGCTTCGCACTGTCCACAGTGTCCTGGAGACCTCACCCGACATACTGCTACGAGAGGTGGTGCTGGTGGATGACTATAGTGACAGAGGTAGAATCATGTATATACAGTACCAGTCAAAAGGTTGGACACACCTACTCATTCAAGGGTTTTTCTTTATTTTTTACTATTTTCTACAATATCTGATGAATATGACATTCAATATGTTAAGTTTAAGGGATAGTTCATTAATGCGAACTCATCATCATCATCATCACTACAGAGCACTTTCAGTACAGAGCAGAAACTATCTTGAAAACTTGACTGCTGACATGCACATTTTTGGAGGGATTGTGTTAACAACTTACTAATGAACAAAATACTAAAATGAATGTTTTTAAGTGAACTTTAAATACATTTGAATACCAGTTGGTAAACATGCAGCCTTACTTATAGGCCACTATTTGTCCCTTTCAGCACATGACGTAGTATTGGCCATGGGAGTCGCTACGAATATTTGATCAGATTTCTGACAAGTAGTTTACATTTTAGTCATTTAGCAGACCCTCTTATCCAGAGTGACTTACACTTAGTGCATTCATCTTTAGATAGCTAGGTGGGACAACTACACATCAGTCATAGTAAGTACATTTTTCCTCAAAGTATCTATCAGCAAAGTCAGAGCTAGTAAGGGGAAGAAGAGTCAAGTGCCAGTGTTAGTTCACAAATTGTATTATTTTTTGTTTGTTGTATTTTCTCTTAAGGATTAAAAGGGTATCATTATTTACTGAATCTCAAAGGGCATCACTTCCCCATTTGACATTGAGTGGTTCCTTCCAACGCCACTAGATGGTGGTAAATCAGTACATTTGGAAATACCTATAGTGAAGGAAACATAGTGAAGTAAAGCATTTCTTACTTGCTTGTCAATATCAGTTAAACCACAAAGCGCAGGCTCATCTGTTAGCAGCACCACCCTGTTGTAACAGTACACATACTGCACCATTACACACCCTGTACCTGCATGTTACACACATCCCAGTTGAGGAAATGTGCACTCTTGTCATGATACGTAAACAGCCCTTTTGGTTCCCTGTCAGCTCATTTGAAGGAGCCGTTAGAAAATTACATCTCCAGATTGAAGAAGGTGCATCTGATCCGTGCCAGGAAGAGGGAGGGCCTGGTGCGGGCCAGGCTCTTGGGGGCCTCCATCGCCACGGGCGATGTGCTGACCTTCCTCGACTGCCACTGTGAATGCCACAAGGGCTGGCTGGAGCCCCTGCTCGACAGGTGAGAAACCCCGTAGTGGGCCAGGTCGGGACTGTTCTTCAGTCTAGTCGTGGGACCTTAGTTTCCACATGTACAGTAGTGCCTCTCTCCATTCCTTCTACTTTGCTGTTGAATGTATCGTGCTGCTGGCTAGATTTGGATATGTGTAGCTATGTGAACTATTTTCATTACCCTTTCACACTAATCCCAAGCCTCCAAAGGCCTGTTCCATATGGTACCCGGTGAGGCCTTTCTCTCTGTCGTCACCCTGTTATACTGCAACCCCCTGCCCCATGCTTGCTTCTGCAACCCCCTGCCCCATGCTTGCTTCTGCTCTCTTCTCCTCTGACCCAGGATAAAGGAGGAGCCGTCAGCTGTAGTGTGTCCTGTCATTGATGTCATCGACTGGAACACCTTCCAGTATCTAGGCAACCCCGGGGAACCCCAGATCGGAGGGTTTGATTGGCGGCTGGTCTTCACCTGGCACACGGTGCCAGAGTACGAGCAGAAACAGAGGCGCTCTGCCATTGATGTCATCAGGTCTGTGTTACCCTACATTAGAAACAGGCACTCTGCCATTGATGTCATCATGTATGTGGTAGCCTACATTAGAAACAGGCGCTCTGCCATTGATGTCATCA